>VDFB02020836.1:0-184423 GCA_007258455.2 Sequoia sempervirens
AATACAGGGCCTAATAATGGAGGAGTTCCTACTCCATTGGATCAGCCCGCCAATCAGATTGTTAATCAATCTGCGAACCAGCCAGTAAGCCAGGATAAACCTCCCACTGGTGTGTATCTCGCAGAAGCAGCCCTGTTAGGATGGTGTAGGCTCCATAAAACAAGTCAGCATTCAGAACTGGAATGTCCCGAGTTCCAAACTGCTGCTTCTATCTTTCAGTATGAGGTAGAGAACAACGTGAGTGGACAGGAAATTATTCCTTCCAATTCATATGATTCCCCTGTGCTGGTGTTGAACCATGCTCCTTTTCCCACCAATAACGAAAATGTACCGGAAGAGCCTGATTCCCAGAAAGATGAAACGGATCAGATTTGTAATGGAGATGAAGTAGCTCAGCTGTTTAACGAAGGGGAGATGAATGACAATGGCCCCTTGGATCAGGAGGAAACCCATGTTGAAGAAGTACAGATGTTCCAGAGACAGGGATTGAGGGATATGCCTCACAGGCGCCCACAGCCTGGAGGACCGTACACCACCTCCATCCCTCCCAACAACTTCAGTACTCCTCCAGACCCTAATGCAAGTAACAATCCGTCTTATCCATAGGTTTCTAAGCAATACCTTTTGAAAGATAGACAAGTTCAAGCAGAACCACAGAAGGAAAGGACTGTTCAAGTAAGTAAGGATAAGGTAGAGGAACCATCTAAAGAGGTTTCTACTGATATGAGTGAAGAACAGATGGCTTCGTACGTCGCAGAGGAATTCAAAAAATTAAAGGTAAACCTTTCTTCTTTTGAATTGTTGAGGTTTCCTGCAATTAGAAAGGCTGTCTTGGGTACTTACGATGCGAATTCAAAGACATTGGACAAATCTTCTGGTGAGCATGTTAGCCATACTTTTAGTTCGCAGGCTATGAACACGCAGAATCAAACACAAAATAGGACTAATCCACCCCCTGGAGATAGAGGAAAAGAAAGGGACAGAACTCAAGTGGCCCAGATGGATACTCAGCCCACTTTGTTTCAAGGAAAAACAGAGACTCCTCCATTTTTGATTTCTGTCAGAATCTTTGGTAAGAACCTCCACAATTGTCTGTTGGATTCTGGTGCTTCCACTAATGTGATGCCTCTCGGAGTTTGTAGGGCTCTGGGAATAACACCTGCCGATTCCCAGAAGAAGGTTACTCAGTTGGACAGGACCGAAGTAAGTGTGGTAGGGGAATTGAACATGATTCATATGCAGATTGCTTCGGATCCTAGAATCCAACAGGTTATCAACATTCAGGTAGCTGACATTCCTGATGCGTACGGTTTAATTCTAGGAAGAGATTTTACGAAGGCCCTGAATGGGTATGTGTCCACTGATCACTCTCACATGTGGCTTCCCTGGAAGGGAGTGCCCAATCAGATAAGGATTGAGAGGGAGCCTAGAATGAAGTACATGATAACAGAATACCAAAAGACTTCGACTGAGGTTCTCATATCAAAAGCTGGAATGGGAAACTACTTGCTATCGGCCCTGTATGAGGAATCAGATGCAGAAGAAGTGCTGATGTTACATACGATGCCAGTTAATGCTGAAACAGGGTCCAGTCCTGTTGAGGTCCTGACAGAATCAGTTGAGGAAGAAGAAGAACCTGAGGATAGACAGATTAGCTTACTGGACAATTTCCAGGATTTCATTAAGCAATGTGTCGAAAATAAAACTCACTTGGGAAGGAAGACAAGTTTCAAGGAGTTACTCTTGCCGAATTGGTGCAGAGTTCACAATTCTTCTCACTCAGAATTGGAGTGTTGCTTGTGTCAGACAACAGTGAAAGAAGTGTACAAAAGCATGAATCCATCTCAGGTGGCTAGCACAGATGATCAGAATCTGCAAGCAAAGTGTGAAAGTCAGAAACCTGTTGTAGCTGAGGAAGCCTCTATCACTGATAAGCCGAAAGACAAAATGAAGAAGACCACCACTGCGGAATACTGGACTCTCAAGTTTGATGGATCTAAGTCCAAGCAAGGGGCTAGAGCCGGATTTGAATTGATAAGTCCAAAAGGTAAGAGTTTCTTCACAGCCCATAGGCTCCAATTTCATTGTACAAATAATGTGGCTGAATATGAAGCTTTAATTCATGGACTCCTTATGACACTCAAGAAAAAGGTCAAGGTCCTGCAAGTTTTTAGTGACTCAGAATTAGTGATCAAACAAGTAAGAAATCAGTATGCCTGTCACGACAGGAGGATGACCAACTATAGGCATAGAGTGTGGGACCTCATCGAGGGGTTCGACGCTTTTAATATCCAATTGATCCCAAGGAAGAAGAATCAAACTGCTGATTCTCTAGCTCAAGCGGCCAGTACTTTGCAGCCCCTGTCCCTATCAGGATTGAAGAAGTTTACTGTTGAATTAACTCTTGTCCCGTCAGTCCCTGACAACGTGACAAATTTTTAGGTGTTTGAGGATGATAAGCATATCCTTGACTTTATCACAAACACGGATGTTTTTGCTTCACAGATTATTGATGAAACAGAACCTCAAGAAGCAGAATTGGATCTGGAAGGTGTGCTAAATTTGAAGTCCAATACTATTCTGAGGGGAATGGTACAGCTGGAGAGGATTTTCGATATGGAAAAAATTAGAGACTAGGAACAGGAGTCTAAGAAGGAGTCTGTCAGTGGGCAGTGTGACACTCACAATGTGGGCACTGAAGATGATGTGAAGAATGTTTTCATTGGTAAGGTCTGTACACCTAAAGAAAAACAAGGCATAGTCAGAGCCCTATACAACTTTCCAGACATAGTGGCCTGGGGTTATGAAGAATTGAAGACTTATGATACATCCATCATAACTCACACTATACCTCTCAAGCCAGGTGCTAAGCCTTTTAGACAGAGGCAGAGACCGATCAATGCAGAGGCAGAGACAGGTGAAAAATAGGTAAATTAGAATGAGGAATTTTGTTCATAGGGGCATCTTCTTCAGGATGTGTTATTGGAATATCAAAGGATATTGGATTATTCTTGGTCAATTCTCTATTATTATTATTGTTGTTGTTGTTTTTGGGATCATCCATGAGGTCTAATGCCTAAGGGGTAAAGTAGGTTTTAAATAGCTCTTGGGTTTCTAAGAATGGACTAGCTTCAGACCCGTAATATTCCTAAAAGAAATTTTCAACCTCTTTCCATAATACTTCAGAAGACTCTGGATGGGTACCTGCAGGTGTCTCAACAATAGTAGACTCAATAAAACACTTCTCGATATCAGGTCCAGGTAACTCTAATGGTTGTAATTTAGTTTTCAATATTTTCTTGTTGTGAGCTACCTCCCTTAATTAACGACTTTGATTTGTTTTTTGATTTTTTTGGTTGTGTATTATTCCCCTTATCCTTTTTAAAAAATATCCCTCTATTATCCCTACTATGATTCGTGCACCTATATGACTTACAACAAAGCAAACTAAGGGCAGTTATCCAAATGAGGTTGATTGTCACGTAGACTTTCTTTTTAGTGCAATGCTCCTAACTTAGTTCACTAGGCTAACAGGCCTTTAACAACATTCTCCAACAACAACGCCAAAATTATTGGATTAAACTGTGGTTGATATTATGGGTAAAACTATCCTTGTAATTCTATCTTGGTTTGGGTTTGGATCATTCTATCATTCTTTGGATCCATCTAAGAATTGAATTGAAACACACCTTTTAATCCAAATTTCAAATCAAAACACACTTTGAAAATGAATAAAATCCTATTCTTAATCACTACCTTTCTATTTCATTCCAACATATATACTTTAGAATTCATAATTATACTTTAATGACTTATATTCAATACCTTAGGATACACACTCTTCGATATACTTTATTAACAAAAAATATTAGCAATAGTGAAAGAAAAAATATAATGCTAAAGATGAATTGTAATAATGTAGGAAACAAGAGCCAAATAACCCAAGTGATAGGATCTATGTTTCCTGGTGATAGGGTATAGTGAAGTTAGGCCGATTACTTCAACATTCTTGAAACAAAATGCACTTCACTAGTTCATTGATATGTGTCATCCCTACAATCTGTACTCACACCAAGAATTAACAATCTTTCTTAAATAGAAATTGCTTCACACTTTAACAAATACAACCATACCAATCAAAATTAATTCAATAACATATACAAAGATTTATTAATCTCAATTAAATCACACATTCAAAATAACTGAGAAAATATAAGTAATACCTCACACATGATAACAAAAAAGAAAATCCAAATTCTAGTAAGGAGTGGGCCTTTTCTCCCAACCAGTTGAATGGAGAAGAACGTTTATATCACATGTAGATTCAACACTTCAATAGTCTTTAGATTAATTTCAACTTCAGGATAAAAAATTAAGATTGTTTCATGCTCGACAAAGAGCATACATATAAGTCTTAATATAGAACATAATACTAGAATAGATATATTCACCAATTACAAGTGTTCAACCAAAATTGCTCGATCGGTTTTAGGAAAATAGTAATGTGGCCTACAGCCTACTATTTTCCAAACATTCCAAAACAACCTAAACAACCTAAGTACCAGACCATTAATTATCAGAAACTAGAAGACAATAACAAAAAGGGACCACAAGATCCTCCAAGCAAGTTCCATTACACATTCCTTCAACATCCAAACATCTCTATTCACAATATCCACTAAAATTAGTACTCATGAGTGGTTAATTATCAAATGTTTTGCATGCCTCTATCCATATCAATTAACCTTAATCTTTCACAAATATCATGGCAACTTAAGGGAAAAGGGAAAAAGGTAAGCTCAATATGGACACAAAACTAGGTAAATTCTAACTAAAATGGGTGATAGAATGTAACTCATCACATTCCAAGGAGTTCTATGAGATAATCTAATCAAGGAGAAGCATAGTGGAGGATTGGTTGGACATTTCAGTCAAGATAAGATCATTTCTCTTGTTAGTGAGAATTATTATCTGCCACAATTACAACAAGATGTGAAGAAGTTTGTGCATAGTTGTAGAGTATGTTAGATGGTGGAAGGAACAAGTTAAAATATTAGATTGTATCAACCATTAACTGTACTTGAGAGGCCACGGGAGGACATTAGCATGAATTTTGTTCCTAGCTTGCAAAGGACACAGAGAGGGCATGATTCCATATTAATGGTGGTGGATAGATTTTCAAAGATGGCACATTTCATTCTATGTCATAAGACCGGTGATGTTGTTCATGTTGCAAAGTTGTTTTATAGAGAGGTCGTGTAACTACATGGTCTACCGAAGAGTATAGTTTCAAACAAAGATACCAATTTTTTTGGTTATTTCTAGAGGAAATTATGGAAGAAGTTGAAGATAGATTTGAAGTTCAATTTTGCACATCATCCACATATCGATGGACAAACAGAGGTGGTGAATAGGATTTTGGATAACTTGCTAAGATTCTTGATAAGAGATAATCCCAAGGGATGGGATTTGATTATACCACATATAGAATTTTCTAACAATAGTTATATCAAAAAGAGCACTAGTAAATCGCCATTCCAAATTGTGTATGGGAGTAGTCAATGCATTGCTTCTACACTAAGAAATATGGATAAGAGAGAGAAGAGTAGTGTTGAAGTTGAAGATTTTTTTGAGCACCTAATAATTTGCATGAAGAGGTGAAGAAACATATCAATAAGATGAACTCACAATATAAGGCCAAGGCAGATCAAAAAAAGGAGTATAAGGAGTTCCAGGTAGGAGATGAAGTCACGGTTCATTTGTGAAAGGAGAGGTTTTCAGCTGGTACATACAACAAGTTAAAGATGAAGAAGTTTGGACCATGCAAGATCCTAGAGAAGCACAATTCAGGAAATGCATATGAGGTAGATTTTCTTAATGAAATTCATATTTCACCCATGTTTAAAATTTCATATTTAACAAAATATCATGAAGGTGGAATTGATGAAGAAATAATAGAAGCATAGTGGAATATTCCAGCACCTATGGTGCAAGAGCACCAAAGCCATCATTTGAAAATTTGAACATTTGAAGGTCATTAGGTTGAGTCTAGGGTGTTTTGGAGTTATTTGAGTCTTTTTACATTCAATAAGGTCTATTGAGACCATTTTCCATGTAAGTTGGGTTAATTTTGAGTTGTTTGTGTCAAAATGTAAAAAGTTGAAAAAATGTAAAAAGTTGTCAAGACAAGAAATTGTAAAAATGTAACTTTTCTAGAAGTTGAAGGGTCATAGGATTTTAAAAGTTCATTATAGTCTTTGGGTGGTTAGAATTTGAATTTAATTAGTATATAAAGCCTCTAAAAGGCTCGAGGATGGGTGGTTGAATGTTGTATTGAATATTTCAAATCAAAGACAACATTTTTATCTACATTTTCTATGTAATTCTATGTTTTCTAGGGACAGTACAGTCCCCAATAGTTGGTAATTTCCTTGTACTTCATTTATTTCTATAGAGGCATGAATTATCTCAGATTTGTAATAGGTTTGAGGTCTTGAGATTGAATTTGGAAGGAGTTCTCTTCATATTTCTGTGGCAACCTCATTAACCATGTATTGAGGGTTTGATAGTCTCTTAAAATGTGAACTTGACCCATTCCACTCACTGTGGCTACTGTAACTCACATAATGGTTCTAATAGATTACGAATTAGGTATGGCTTTGAGGGCAGAGAAAGCAAGTTGTTAGCATATGGGTGATGCCAAGGGCAGATCTGTGTGTTTTACAAGTGACAATGGGGTGTTGAAATAGGGTTTTCTCAAAATGATGATGGAACTATCTATGTAATGGTTGTTTGAGTTTGTGTAGGGTATTTTTGAATTGTTGGAGGCTTTGTTTGGGTTAGATAAACCTCAGAGTTAAGACTTTCAATAAACCCTTGTCATTTGCATGCATATTGAGGGTTTTGTGGTTCAATATTTTAGAGGTCATGGCTTTGATGAATAATGGTGGAATTTGATTTTTTGTAACCTCAATAAGGGCTATTCATTGAGTTTTGGGGTTAATTAGATGTTTTGAGGGTACCTCCTTTGGAAAAGTGGGCTATTTGGTGGCCTAAAACTAGGGACAAATTATTGTTTCTCCATATTGTTCCAAAAAAAATTCATAGAATATTTTGGTATGTTGTGTTAGGCCTAAAGAGGATATCAGAAGGAGTTTAGTTTGTCTTTGTATGATCTTCTCTAAAAGATATCTCCAAAAAGGAAAATTTTGAGGGTTACTAGCCACTAGGTGTTTGTTTGAGATAAGTTGAGTGGATAGGATTGAAGGGGATAGTTTCTTGTTTGGACTTGATCATTTTGAGTTGGTTTTAGTCATCACCACTTTGCTTTACATCAACCTACTTGATAAAAGGAGGAGATAGAAGAAATTTTGGATAGTCATGTGGGTAGTGGCACAAGAAACATGGAATATGTAGAGTACTTGGTGAAATTGAGATGAAGACTTGTTGAAGATTCATCATGGTTGTCTGAGGATGAGGTTAACCGTCTTGGTTTCCCTCTAACTTCTAAGAAGTGATAGGGCCACTTTTCAAATTACCCTAGGTGTAAGATAGTGTAGGGGAAATCCTAGATCACCCAAAAAATGTTTTCCCTTATTTCTTTAGTTTTTTTGAGTCCCATGATGGCACTTAAGGGGTGTAAGATAGTCTGAAGTCAGAAAAGGTGAAAAACAGTCACTTACTATTTTTAGTAAGTCAGCCTAAACGGGCTCGTATGTACCTAAAAGTTTACTCCAAGGAGTGGAATTGAAAAATATTTTGGATGGCAAAAGAATCATCTCAATACCCTGTACAATTTGGGAGATATTAAAGTTTTTATCTTGAGAAATTTCTCCAATGTAGCTTCAAATTCAAATTTGAAAACCTTAGAAGTCCCAAAACACCTCAAAAAGTGGATTTTGATCATTTTGGTGTTGTAGATCTCTTTGAGAGATTTCCAATGATATATTATAATAGAAAATTCGGATCAAAATTTATGGCCTTGCGAAGTTGATCCACTAAAAAATGAAGATACAAAGAAGATAGAAGGGATTTGTTACACAGAGAAAAAAATCTCAATGCAACATGGATTTCCACCACAAATCACTCAAATACTTGTAGACATGCATGAAAAATAGAGTACACCTTCAGCTCACTACATCTAAAAACTAACAATTAGATTTCACACTAATCTACACTAGCTCGCATCACATACACACTGATTCACATCTATCTCACATCTATCTTGCTCTATTTATTTGCATACATTTCATCAATATCTCATTCTTTATTTTTATCATATTCAACTTTGAAGCATTTCTAATGTTGGCCACACACCATTTGAATTTACAAATTCAAATTAGGTCAGCACCAAAACATTATAGGGTGGAATTTGAATGAGGGCGACTCAAACACAGGCTTCAACATGCTTTCATAAGCTTCTAAAGTAATGCTAAACACAAGGTCATCCAAACCAATGTAAAACACATAAATTAGTTAAGCACACACAACCTTAACATGATCCAATCCTTCAAGATAAAAAAAATTATCTTCAATACAATCATATCAACTTAACTCTAGATCTGCAAGTCATAAGACTCAAACAAGAAGAAATTCGAAGAAACTACATTTCTCTCAGACCTCATCCAAATACACATAAAAACACAGTTCACAACTGGTGAACATAACTAGCACTGTACAATGATTCTGAAGCCCAAAATCTAGATATAGCAACTTCCAACAACCAGGAACAACATATCTAAACCACATGAACATAGGAGAAAATCCAAAAGCAAAACTGAACACCTGCAACCTTTTTTCTTTACAATTTTCTCAATATCCTTGACATATATAGCCAATAACCTTCATCCATGACAACAAAAAACTAGTTGAAAACCAGTTAACTAGTTAACATCAATGAAAACACCTTCATACTTGCAACAATCTCCCCTTTTTTCATTTATGGCAACACATGATGTGAAAAACCATCAAAGACAGCAAAATGGCTCCAAATACACTTCCTCATGATTTTACTTTCTCCCCCTTTATAGATACTCTTTTTCACATGATACTTTCTCTTTTCTCTCTCATCTTTCTCTCCCCCTTTGACATCAATGGTAAAGGAAAAATATATTTTACATTGATTTCCCCTTCGACATTAAGAAACATAATACACTTTCAATGAAAACACATGGCACTACCTACTCCCCCTGAGAGGTAGCCACCAAAACATTAGTCCAAAAAAAGATAGATACATCAGATTGATGCAATTTCATATGCATCTAGTTCAAGAAAGGAGGGGAAATAAACCCTAACTTCACCTAGAGATACTCAAAAGTATCTTTTGGAAGATCCTATTGGATGTTGTGGTTGTGTTTCTGATATGTGGTTATCATTGATTTCAACACTATTAGCATTGTTGCATTAGAAGTTGTATATGTTGAGGATATTGATAAAATTGTAATAAGAAGAGTTGCAGGTCGTCAGTGGTAAAGTGAAGTTCTTTATGTCGGCGTGTTCAATACATTTTTGTTTTGAGGTTGTGGACTAAATGATTTCTTGTTGAGTATGTCTGGTTTATCCACATTGAATTTCAAAGATAAACATGAAGAGTTGATCGAGTTATGGTGATTTTCATTTTGACATTCTTTCTGTCACTTCAGTTAGTGTTTGTGATTGAAGATTCTGTGATTTTAGTAAGTTCAATTATTGTAGATGCTTCTTTGGTGTTTCATGATGCTTGTGGATGTTTCTATTTCATTCTCTATCTTTGTGTCATGTCTGCATTGATCATTGTGCTCGTGATTTGATATTTTCTCTTGCGTGTTCATGTTTTTCATGTTCTTGGCAGACAAGGTGTTGAAGCATGTTGTGGATCTTTGAGGAGAAATTAATTGACATGTTTTCATGTTGGATATGTTTTTTTTTGTCTTCACTATGTTGTGACCGACCTTGGTTGATTCACATGAATAATCTTTATTTGTTTTGGGCCGACTGTTTATAATTATTATCTTTTTGTGGCCAACTTATAGCGATGTAATTTCTTGTTGTGGATATATAAGAGCAATTGTTTTATCATTTGAAGGTATGTGTGTGGGTGAAAATACAAACTATATGAGTCCTATGTGTGAATAAAGTTTAGATCATTCGAAGGTAGAGCAACAAGTGAAGAAGAGTGAAGAAGTGTTTATGTGCTTAACTAGAACTATAACCAGGCATTAGCAAATGCTATTTTCTGAGTTCAAATCTAGATGGTTTTAATTTGAATCTTTCTGTATGACAATGTGTCTTCCTTGGGCAGTGAGCCTTGTTGTATTTGAGTAGTGTGCTCTAGGTAGTGTGCTTGAATGCATGTGTATTCCCTATTTATATTTCCTTATACTTTTAATAGGGTATAATCTTGTGGATTAATCTCCACTGTGGTTTTTCCCCTAACAGGGTTTCCACGTAAAAAATCTTGGTGTTATGTGTGCTTCTAACGTGTTGTTCATTTATGCTTTCATGATTAATGATCAAATCTGAAATTAAGGTTAATAAGTTGAATAAGTTTGATATTCGATGATAACTGATTCACCCCCCCTCTCAGTTGTATTCCCTTGAGTTGCCAACAATTGGTATCAGATCTTGTGGTTCCTTGGAAGAATTTTAACAACTTAAGGTGATCCGAGATGGTGAATTATAAGAAGGATAGTCCTATATTTGATAGAACAAATTATTATTTGTGGAAAGATCAAATGGAGTTCCATCTAAGATGCATTGGTGAACCCTACTAGAGCATTATAAAAAAAAATGTTATTCCACAAAATGGTCCTACTACTTCTACTGAGATTAGGGATGTTGAATATAATATTAAGGCTAACGAGGCATTGTTGAGTGCTTTGACTGATACTGAGATGAAAAATGTGATGGATTTAAAGACTGCTTATGAGATTTGGAAGAAGTTGGAGACCTTGTATGAAGGTTATGCAAATGTGAATATTGCTAAGCTACAAAGTCTGAAAGGAAATTTTGAAAAGTTGAAAATGGGTGATGATGAAAATGTTACTACTTTCATGCAAAGAGTAAATGAACTTGTGTGTGGTATCAGATGTGTTGGTGGACAGATAAATGAATCAAAGATTGTTGCTAAAGTGCTTAGATCCTTTCTTGATTCTTACAAAGTCAAGGCTAGTGCTATTGAATAGCTCTAAATTGTGACAATTGTTACCAAAGATATGTTGATTGGTAAGCTTACTGCTTTTGAGTTGAGTGAATTTGGTGATGCCCTTCCTAAGGTTGAATTTGTATTTAAGGCTACTACTTCTGGAAGAGATAGACATAGATATGATCTGGGTGAAAGCTCATCAAGAAAGACATTCAAGTATGAGGATGAAATGAAACAACTGGATGAAGAAGAAAGAGAGCTTGAAGAACTTGAAGCATTGATTGTGAAAAGAGAAGCCAAAGGACAAGGTAAGTATAAGGGGAAGTTTCCTATTAAATGTTTCTCTTGCAATAAGATAGGTCATTTTGCATCAAGGTGTCCTAAGAGAGTTTCCAAGCCAAGATTTAACAAGCCTAAATTCCAAAAGAAGTGTTACTATGTTACTATGTTACTGTCAATTACCCATTCATCTTTCTCTAGCTCATAGGGGGTCTTAGTATTGTTAGCTCTTGATTGAACTTGATTGAAATCATGATAAACAATAGTGTGAATATCTTCTCTCTAGTAAACTTCTAGTAAACCAACTTCAATAATCATTGATCTACCCACTTCTTGAATTGTTCTATTCTTTCTTTCAACAACTCCATTTTGCTGAGGAGTTCTAGGAGCAGATAACTATCTTTTTTATTCCATGAACTTCACAAAACATATTAAACTCATGGGAGGTGAATTCACCACCTCTGTCAGACCTCAAAATTTTTATTCTCAAATTCACTTCATTTTGAACCATAGTTTTGAATGTCTTGAATCTATCTACTGCATCATATTTCTCTCTAAGAAAAGTAACCCATGTATATCTATAGTAATCATCAATCAAAAGCATAAAATACCTTTCACCTTGTAGACTTATAACTCTTGTAGGACCACAAAGGTCTGTATGAATCAAATCCATTAGTCTGGTAGTAGATTGTTCCTTTGATCTAAAGTTGCTCCTTGTTTGCTTTCCAAACTGACAATTTTTGCAAATAGCATTAACATGCTTTGTAATCCTTGGTAAATTTCTTATAGCTTGAACTGAACTAATCCTCACCAAATTATCAAAATTCATATGACACATTCTTTGATGCCATAACCAAATCTCATTAATTTGAGTCATAAAGCAATGTCCATCAGCACACTTTAGTTGAAATATATTTCCTTCATACTTCTTTCCTGCAACAATAATTGCTCCATATCCTTTCTTGATCTCACATCTATCATCCTCAAATACAAGATTATATCCCTTACTACACATCTGTCCAACACTCAAGAGATTATGCCTTAAACCCTTAACATAGTAGACATCATCAGTATTATGTTTTCCATCAAAACTTATTGAACCTATCCCACAAATTTTAGCATCAGCATCATCTCCAAAAATAACTAAGCCTCCATCATATTTTTAAAGTTTAACAAACTTACTCTTATCACTGGTCATGTGATGTGAATAGCCACTATTAACAACCCAATAGCTCTTTTTTTGTTTAGCATGTAGGAAAAAAAATATAGTATCTTCATCTTTCTCTTTCTCTGGAGGTCATTCTTTCCCCTGTCTTTCTGCTTTAGCAAAAGTAGGTTCATCTTTTATAGCCAAGAACAAGCATTCATTTTCATCAAAATCTCCATAATCAGATTCTTCATCAGAAATACTAGCATCCTCATTCACATAATATGTGTAAACAAAGGTTTTGGCTTCCAAGGGCCTTTCTTGCACTTCTAGGGTTTTTCACCTAAAAGGAGAAAGATGGGCCAAAATGGACAATGTCTACACTCAAGATTGAGGAAATATGAATGGAATATGTATAAATAAGCTGAACTAAATGCAAAGAACTAATAAAATAGATTGATTTTTAATGTAAAACCAATGAAATGCAAGTTGTTTGAAACACATTGTGATATGCAAAAACACCTAGAAATGAAAGTAAACTATAACATAAATGAATGAAACTGAGTTTGTGCACCTGAGAACTTGTTGGAGACTAGAAATGACTTCTAAAATGTTGATAATGTTAAAAAATTGGCCTACTAAGACTCATTCACCATTCTGGGTGAATTAGTCCCAAATCTGGGAAACTATTCTAGAGCCTATTTCAGACAAATGGGTATCCAAAATTGTAGAAAACACTTTTTAGGCCTGGCACTAGGACTCATTCGCCACTAATGATGAATGATTCCACTTTTGAATTTCTTAAAATCCAAAAGTGAAAATAGAATCCCTTAGTCTGCACTTCAGTTCCTAATAGGTGTTTGCGTCCAAAAGTCTAATTTTTGATACTGAAAGTGACTTTTTGTTGATATTTTGACCTTGCAAGGAAGAAGATGACTCCAATAAGTCTTCAACCTATTCTTCAATTATTTCCAAGTCTTCAAGATACCTAAATTTGCAAACACACAAGAAGAGAAGGAGAAATGTTGGATGTTAGGGTATGGGGGTTTTCCTTGGTCAAATCCTTTTTTAGGTAATTAAACCAAAATGAAGAAAGAATGTAATGAAGATTGAAACAATGGAGTTAGTACCTTTCCATGATGATTGATCTTGATTTTCAGTAACAATGGAGGAAGAATCTGGCCTTAAATGTTTGAAAAATGATCTTGAATGACTTAAAATGCTAAAACCCTAGCTTGCTTGACTTGAAGTGGAAGATCAATGACGAATGAGTTGAAGTTATTATAAATTAGGGTTTAGAAGCTTGTATTTATAGTCAATCCACCTAATTTTCTTGTTAATTAGATCCCAAAAGCTGACATGGAGAAAAATTAAACTTAAAACCTAATTTTTCCCACTTAAACCCCAAAAATGGATCAAATGGGATTCATTTACCATTAAGGATGAATGGGTCCCACCTAGATGAGACTGATTCATCCCTAATGGTTAATGGGTCCCATAGGGGCCATTCTGCTAGTTGGAATGTTGGGAAGTAAGGAAATTAGGTTTATATGATGACTTTGTTGGTTATTTCATCAAATTATGCCTCAGGATGCACAATATGGGGTCATAAGGGCCTATTAATGATGATATAAAGGTCAATTAGGGCTTGGGACACAAAATTCAATGTGAAATTGTGATTAAATACACTTTACAACACTAAAATGAGGTCCACATAGCCTAGAAAGGCACAACATCCAATGTGAATGTGTAAGACACATTACAACACTAGATTAAAGTCAAGATTAGTTTACAAGCCTTATAGATTAATGTGATAATGCTATTAAATATATTTTACATTTTTGAATTAAAGGAAAATGGGCTCATTAAGTCTAGAGAAGTGTGAAAGTCTTTTACAACACTTTACAACACCTTTACAAGACATCGTTAGATGCATTTTATTTAGTTTGCAAGGGTCCAAGACCTAGTGTGGATGTGTAAAACACCTCACAACACCAAATAAAGGCCTCATTAAGTCCAATTTATCATCAATTAATCCCAAATCAAGCAAGCAAAAAGGGATACTTTTTTCGTGTCCATAGTTAGCCACCCACTTTAGTGAGAGGATGAACTTGCTTCAAACTCACTCTAAAGTAGAAATTTAAGAAGGGTCCAATCGTACCAATGTAGATGGTAAAGGGTGTAAAAGACCAAAGGAGGTTGCACAAGCCCCCAGGGTCCAAGATCCTAAGTCAAGCCAACATAAGTGCAAGAGGACACACACAAGGTGAATGATTTGTAGGAAAAAAAAGATACACGATCATGCAATGGAAAGAACTAGAAGGAAGAGAAAAGAGAAAATATAAAGGTGGATCAAGCTTCGACCATTTTTCCAACATGTTGTGGATTAGATCTAGGTTGTTTGTCCAAAAGTACACACTCACTCTGAGGCGACAAAACTCTTGGATGTCCATCGAGTGAGAAGTCCAAAGTATACCCACTGTGGGACCATGAGACTTTTGGTTGTCCATGGGGTGAGAAATTCACAAGGTGGATATGGGGAAAAGTCATGCCTCATAATGGGCTTCCTAATCACCCATACTAAAGTTATACCTCCTAATAACTTTAATAAGGTGCCACAATGAAAATGATTTTCGAGCTCTATGAGGTAAGTAAAACTTCATATGCTTGACACTCATAGACATTGTAGATGCAAGATAGTGTAAGGAATGTTCAAAGGGATTTTTATTAGTTAATAATAGGTCTCATCTTAAAGAACATCGTGCTTAATGTCTCCAAGAGAAGAAAAGTGTTGGACTCAAGCAACACTAAGAGGGGGTGAATCAATGTTGAGAAATTTTAACTTTTATTAATCTGTCCTTTCAGGTGCTTAAACCATTCAATCAAAAGAAATATGCATGAACATGAAATAATAAGACATAACACCATAACACAAGGATTTTTACGTGGAAACCCTGTTAGGGGAAAAACCACAGTGGAGGTCAATCAACAATTTGAGTACTCAAAATATAGTGTATAACAAAATGGGAATGCACTTGCATTCAAGCACACTGCCTAGAGCTCACTGCTCAAAATAGGAAGGTTCATTGCCTTACAAAAGATTTAGATCATAATCAAAAGACTGAACTAAGAAGATAACATCTACAAATACCTGGTTACAATTGCGGTTAAGCTCATAGATTAGATTCTGGACCTTTTGTCTGATTCTGCACTTCACTCTGCTTTGCCTCAATTCGCTTCACAAAAATCCTCTTCTGCACAAATAAAATTCCCTCAACTAATCTTATGATATTCACACACACATCAAAACATATTGAACACCACACATATCATCACAAAATTAATTTACCGATCTCATATATATATCCACTACCAAGATTTCAATCGCTCCATGTTGGCTTTAATAAAATAGAAAATATCATTCAACTGTCAGCTCAATCCACTTTTAATATTTGATGCGTACCCATCAAAGTCGGATAATGCTATGTTCTGGCCCCAATTCAAAATTCTCAAACATAGAAACATTTAAACAATTACTTCTTATACATCTGCGACACGCTACATACATGAAGTTAGCCTTCATGAAGAAATAAATAGAAAAATCATCCTATTGGATCTCCTAACTTATACACCGATTAATGTGACATCACAAAACTTAGCAATAAGATAACATAGATACTTAAAAACTTTCCCCAAGATCCACAACACAAAATGATAATCCGTTGAAGCCTATAGATTGACATACTAACCGAATACCCTATTCTTCATTCTCTCTTCTGGTAATACTTTGTTCTTTACTCTGCCTACCGGTATGAACACATCCTGATATATGGACCAAAATAATGACTTAGGTCTCCATCAATGACAACACTAGAAGCCATATTCCAACAATCTCTCCCTTTGGAATTGATGGCAACACTTAGTGAAAAATGACTAAGTGTCAAAACCAATATGATTACATTGCCAGAGTTCAAAATTTCAAAACACAACTCCCCCTTAGAATGATAAGACATTTTTCACTACTCTCTCTCCCCCTTTGACATCAATGAAAAACATATTTTGGATCTCCCATTTTTCTAATTTAAAAATTGGATCAAAATTTGAAGAAATACAATTGCTACTCGAGTTAGAAAATTGTCTTGTACTTATCATTCATTTCTAGAAGAAATTTCCTCTAAGCTTCTACTGAAATCCCAATGATTAAGATCAAGTTGTTGTTCTCATATTTTTGGTTAATAATTTGGATGAGAGATTCTAGAATTGTGATTTCCTCTTCTAATTTCTCTCGTTTCCTTAGAACCTCAATTAACTGCTCTAGTATGCATTCAGTTAAATCCTTCGCTTTCCAAAAGGTGTCCACAAGGTTGTTTTTGGTGAATTGAATTTTTGTATGCTCAAATTGCAACTCTTGAATCCTTTTCTTGACTGCACCATCCTGATCCTGAAACATGCTATAATCTTGACCAATCTTGTTTAGCTCAATTTCAATCTTCTCCAACCTATCTCAATGAAGACAATAGTTGTAAATGTTATTAGTTGTATTTATGCATTGCCTCCACACATTCATTTTTATTTTTAGTTTGGTAAGAGATAGCCTGAACTTCTCCTTCAGATGTAGAATTATCTCTCCCTCTTCCTTGTTCTGAGACTCAGAGACCATGACTTCCCTAATGCATTCAATCATATCTAGAATAAACACATTCTGCATACTCTCCAAATCAATGCTATTGTGCACAAAATAAGTACTTAGTGTTCTCTTGATCAGGTCCTGCTCATATGAGGGTCTATCAGACCATATGCCAACAATTTTCTACATCCCATCTTTATCCTGAATAAGTTGTAGTATCTTTACTTTGGATAAACCACCTTCTTCTTCACTTCCTTCTGCCATTATTACATCTGGTTCAACTAATTTCAGTTCTTCCCTTGGAGTTTACTCATCAGATTCCTCATTTGGTATGTCTACAATCACTTGTTATTTACCTTTTCCTCCAATTTTTGGAGTCTTGTGTGCCGAAGGAGTGTAATCAACAATATCTTGTTCTCTTTTCTTCTTCCTCTCCATCTCACTGAAAGAGGATCCAACTTCTAGTGCTCTTACCAAAATGGAAATGCTAATTGCTCCAAACTCCCCTATAATTTCTTTAAAGAAATTTGCATATGCTTGCTTACAATTTTCCAAAGTATTAGAATGTTCAAAAATCTATTTACAAATCGGTTCATTCTCTTTCCATATAACATTGTTGATCTGTGGCACGCAATTCAGAAAATACATCACAAGACATATAACCAAAGTACAAAACTTGAAGGGGTAATCTACCTCCTTTGTTAATTGCACATTTTCCATCAATTGATCTTTTAGCAATCCACACAGGTCAAAATCATGATCCTCCATTATCATTTTATGAGAGATGTAAATAGCACTTGCCGAAGTTGCGCCTTCCCTGTTTCTGAAAAATATTTTGTATGAAATTCCATGTGCAATGTACCTTGTTATCACATCTTTGATCATCAAAATTATCAAAGCCCTTTGATCTCTAGTTACTCTGGTTAGGGTTTCAACTTCTTTGTTCTAAATTGACTTCCTTTTTGGTATATCCCCACCATTACATAATCTAGTTAGATTCCTAATCACCTCTTTCGAAATGAGATAGGGTTTATCCAGAGTTAGAATGTCATCATTCAATCTATTCAGGAAAAAACTAACGACTTCCGCATTATCAAAATAGGGAAATTCACTCCAAATGTCCAAAATTTTATGTTTCACACCTTCAAGCCATTTCAATTCATTGGCTGGAAACATATTTCTCACATCGCTAATCTTCTCACTGCTATAATCATCTAAATTCACCATTCCTTTGATTTGCTTCATTTTATTTTTTGTGCCAAACAAGTTTCTACTGAGCACCAAATTAAGTGAGAATTCTACAAGAAATTGAAATACTTGATAAATTCATCGCTGAATTGACTTTACTCCTTCAAAATTTTACTACAGATGTTCTCTTTCTATTCTTCTTCAATGCAAGGTGACAAATAAGGGTTCCAAATACCCTTTTATAACTTGCACACCTAACCTTTTTACTATATTAAATGTTTTTCCCTAGGTGTCCTGGATACTCTATTTTCTTAGATAGCAAAAGAAGAATCATTTGTAGACCTTCTACTCCTCAAAATTCTGCACAAGTGATCACTAATACATTTGTAAGATATTAGCACAACTACTGACAATTTTCTACATTTCAATGCCAGCTACCGACAAGGGGACAACAAATTTTCTTTAAAAACTCCCCCTAGGCCAATGGCCTAAGATCAATTTCTAGAGGAATTACTAGAAGCAGATTTTGGTGCAAGCTTATTTCCTTCATCAGACTCACTCTTCCTTACCCATTTTTTCTTCATCTGATCTCTTATTTCTTCCACACTCACTTTCCCTTTTCCTTTATCATCTTTTAGTGAAATTTTTCCTTTGTATACCATACCTCTTCTATCCATGTTTCTATTCCTGCAGAATCTTGCAATGTGACCAAATCTATTGCAATTTTAACACACAAGATTTCCTTGTTCAGAGCAATCATTCCATTGATTTCTTCTTGATCTGCATTGATTAGAAATATTCCCAAATCTTCCATAGGTATAACATTATACATTCCTTCTATTGACAAAGTTGTTTTACAAATTTCTGCACTCAATTGACTTATGCCCAAACTTGTTGCAATTGAAACACTTACTGGAAAATGATGAATCTCTTGATTTTATCTTACTTCTACACTAAGCAGCCATATGACCAAATTTATTGCATGCAAAATAGTATCCATTAAAATTTTGTGCATTAAGTTGTCTTACCAGATGCATTTTTGCTTTGTCCATCTGATTTCTTTGCCTAAGATTCCTTTGTCTAGATCCAGAACTTTCTCCTTTCTCATATCCAAGACCTCACTTATCATTTGCATTATTTTGTCCTTGGGTTAGCTCATCAAGCTTAACTAAACTAATCTTGAACTTCTCCTTGTATTCATTTGCAGTAGTTAGTTCATCTCTAAGAATAACAATCTATTTTTCAAGCTCTTCTTTATTGTCTCTGGATTGTTGCAATTCCATCTCCAACAAAATAAATTCTCTGTTAACTTTGTTGCATTCACCAGTTCTCTCTTTTAGGGTCTGGCCAATTTTTTCTTCATTCTTCTTTCTTTCTTCAATCTCCTTAGTCATCTTCATCACCATAGATTCCATCTCATGCTTCAGGGTAGCATTGTCTCTAGCAAGATTTTCACATTCTTCAGTTATTTCCTTCAAGGTTTGATTCAAATGATCATCATCCATCCTTTTTCTCTCTTCAATAATTTTGATTTATTTTTGATTTATCTGATCATAGAGATCCTTTCTCCTTTCCTTGGGTTTAATAACTTGATCCTTCAACTTCTGAATGAATTTCTCAGCATCCTTAAGATTTCCTTTCAATTCCTGAACATTTTCCTTAGACTGATCAAGATCATAAAGAGCCACCACAAGCTTCTACTGAAGACTACCAGAGTACATTAAATTCCAAGATCTACCTCAAGCTATTAAACTTCTTCAAGTAACTTAGCTCTGATACCAATTGTTGGACTCAAGCAACATTGAGAGGGGGGTGAATCAGTGTTGATCAATTTTAAATTTTATTAATCTGTCCTTTCAAGTGCTTAAACCATTCAATCAAAATAAAGATGCATGAACATGAAACAATAAGCCATAACACCATAACACAAGGATTTTTACGTGGAAACTATGTTAGGGGAAAAAACATGGTGGAGGTCAATCCACAATTTGAATACTCAAAATATAGTGTATAACAAAATGGGAATGCACTTGCATTCAGGCACACTACCTAGAGCTCACTGCTAAAAATAGTAAGGGTCACTACCTTACAAAAGATTTAGATCACAATCAAAAGATTGAACTAAGAAGATAACATCTACAAATTCCTAGTTATAGTTCTGGTTAAGCTCATAGATCAAATTTTGGACCTTTTGTCTGATTCTGTACTTCGCTCCGCTCTACCTCAATTCACTTCACAAAAATCCTCTTTTGCACAAATAAAATTCGCTCAACTAATATTCTAATATTCACACACACATCAAAACATATCAAAAACCACACATATCATCACAAAATGAATTTAGCAATCTCATATATATATATATATATCTGCTACCAAGATTTCAATCGCTCAATGTTGGCTTTAATAAAATATAAAATATCATTCAATTGTCGGCTCAATCCACTTTTAATATTTGATGCGTACCCATCAAAGTTTGCTAATGCTATGTTGTGGCCCCAAATAAAAATGCTTGAACATAGAAACATTTAAACAATTAATTCTTATACATCAGCGACACACTACATACATGAAGTCGGCCTTCATGAACAAATAAACAGAAAAATCATCCTACCAGATCTCCTAACTTATACACCGATTAATGTGACATCACAAAACTTAGCAATAAGATAACATAGATACTTAACAACTTTCCCAAAGATCCACAACACAAAATTATAATCTGGTGAAGCATACAGATCAACATACTAACCGAATACCCTGTTCTTCATTCTCTCTTCCGATAATACTCTATTCTTTACTTTTCCTTCCAGTATGAATAAATCTTGATCTGCATATCGAAACAATGACTTAGGTTTCCATCAATGAAAACACTAGAAGCCATATGCCAACAAAAATTGCAAATGCTTTCATCATGTTTCCAAGAGGGGACAAGTGCAATGTCTCATCCTAGGGAATAGTGTGCTTAACGTCTCCTCAAATAGGCAATGTCTACAATCAAGATTGAGGAAATATGAATGGAATATGCATAAATAATCTAAACTAAATGAAAAGAACTGATAAAATAGATTGATTGTATGCAAAACCAATGAAATGCAAGTTGCTTGAAAATACATTATGATATGCAAAAACGCCTAGAAATGAAAGAAAATTGTAACATAAATGAATGAAACTGAGTGTGTGCACCTGATAACTTACTGGAGACTGGAAATGACTTCTGAAATGTTGTCAATGCTAAAAATTTGGCCTACTAGGACTCATTCACCATTCTAGAAGAATTAGTCCCAGATCTGGGAAACTGTTTTGGAGCTCGTTTCAAACAAATGGGTATCCAAAACTACAAAAAACACTTTTTAAGCTAGGCAGTGGGACTCATTCACCACTAATGGTGAATGAGTCCACTTCTAAATTTCTAAAAATCCAAAAGTGGAAACAAAATACCTCGATTTTCACTTTGGTTCCTAATAGGTGTTCGCTTCCAAAAGTCTGATTCCTGGCACTAAAAGTGACTTTTTGTTGATATTTTTACCTTGCAAGGAAGAAGATGACTCCAATAAGTATTCAACCTATTCTTCCATTTTTCCAAGTCTTCAAGATACCTAAATCTGCAAACACACAAGAAGAGAAAGAGAAATGTTAGATGTTAGAGCATGGGGGTTTGCCTTGGTCAAACCCCTTTTTAGGTAATTAAACCAAAATGAAGAAAGAATGTAATGAAGCATGGAACAATGGAGTTAGTACCTTGCAATGATGATTGATCTTGATTTTTAGTAACAATGGAGGAAGAATCTTCCCTTAAATGTCTAGAAAATGATCTTGAATGACTTAAAATGCTAAAACCCTAGCTTGCTTGACTTGAAGTGGAAGACCAATGATGAATGCATTGAAGTTCTTATGAATTAGGGTTTAGAATCTTGTATTTATAGGCAATCCACCTAATTTTCTTGTTAATTTGATCCCTAAGGCTGACATGGAGAAAAATTAAACTTAAAACCTATTTTTTCCCTCTTAAACCCCTAAAATGGCTCAAATAGGACTCATTCAACATCAAGGGTGAATGGGTCCCACCTGGATGGGACTGATTCACCCCTAATGGTGAATGGGTCCCACAGGGGCCATTCTACTAGCTGAAATGCCAGAAAGTAGGGAAATTAGGTTTATATGATGACTTTGTTGGTTATTTCATCAAATTATGCCTCAGGATGCACAATATGGGGTCATAGGGGCCCATTAATGATGATATAAAGGTTAATTAGGGCTTGGGACACAAATTTCAATGTGAAATTGTGATTAAATACACTTTACAACACTAAAATGAGGTCCACATAGTCTAGAAAGGCACAACATCCAATGTGAATGTGTAAGACACATTACAATACTAGATTAAAGTGAATATTAGTTTACAAGCCTTCTAGATTAATGTGATAATGCTATTAAATATATTTTACATTGTTGAATTAAGGGAAAATGGGTTCATTAAGTCTAGAGAAGTGTGAAAGTCTTTTACAACACTTTACAACACCTTTACAAGACATCATTAGATGCATTTTATTCAGTTTCCAAGGGTCCAAGACCTAGTGTGTATGTGTAAAAGACCTCATAGCACCAAATCAAGGCCTCATTAAGTCCAATTTATCATCAATTAATCCCAAATCAAGCAAGAAAAAATGGATACTTTTTTCGTGTCCACAATATGCTTTGTTGATATGCTTTCTTTTATTTCTTTGTTAAATCTTTGTTTGTTCTTCTTAGCTCTTTTTTGAAATCCTTAATCATAAATACCTATTCCTTCATAACTAAATCATTTAAAGGGTAACTTACGTTCATACTTTCCAGACCCTTTCCTCATTCTTCTAACAAAGTTAGCTTCTACTTCATCAAGATTCTCTTCATCTGGATCTTCAGCTCTTGTAGCATTGAAAGCAATTTTTGATTTGGATACATTTCTCAAATTTGGCTTTCTCATTTCATAAGATATTAGAGTTCTGAATAATTGATCTTTAGTATAAGTATTGTAATCAATGAACTCCTCAATAGAAGATACATTTTCACTATATTCATCAGGGAGAGTTATAAGAATTTTCTTCATAATCCCAAGTTCATGTATTGTAGCACCAAGTCCTCACATTCCACCTACCAACTCATCAACTCTTTGTACATAAGATTTAATGTTCTCATCTTTAGACATATGTAGAACCTCAAACTGTGCATCCAAATTTTGTAGCTTTTCTTCTTTGACCTTTTTATCTCCTTCGTGCATCTTTTCTAGAGCATCCTAATCTTCTTTAGCAGTCTTTAGATTTTGAACTTTAATCAACTCTGAATGTGAAAGACTATTCTTCATAATGAACTTTTCCTTATTTTTTGCTTCATGCGCCTTGATTTCATTAGCTATACTCAGACCATTAGCAAGAGGAGTGTAAGTATTCTTGTAAGATTTTTCAACATCTTATCCACAATACTCTAGGTATCCTTCCATCTGTATTTTCTAATTAGAATAATTTGTTCCATCAAACCTAGGACATTAAAAAGTGATCTTGCTCACCATCCTAGACCTTCCTTAAGTATTTAATCTTCACTCCAAGGAACCAAGCTTTGATACCAATTGTTGAACAAGACAAATGAGAGGGGGTGAATAGTTGTAACAAACTTTAACCTTTAAAACATTCACTAGAAATTAAACAAATCACAAATCCTTTAGTCTGCTAGTATGATCAATCATTAAGTTGAAAGGAAAAAACTAAAAAAGCATCACACACACACAATAACACTAGATTTACGTGGAAAATCCAGTAAGGGAAAAGCCACAGTGAGGGTTAGCTCACAATATAGAGAATATCAAAACTGATTACAAAGGCTCATTGCTAGAGAAGGCTCATCACCAAAATAGGACTCACTATCCAACAAGGGTTAACCACTCATAGGGCTCATTTCCACACAGATACAAAGAAGATAGAAGGGATTTGTTACACAGAGAATCAATCTCAATGAAATAGGTATTTCCACCACAACTCACTCAAACACTTGTAGACATGCATGAATGATAGAGTACACCTTTAGCTCACTACATCCAAAAACTTTTAATTAGATTTCACACTGATATGGACCAACTTGCATCACATACACACTATTTCACATCTATCTCGCATCTATCTTGCTCTATTTCTTTGCATACCTTTCACCAATATCTCATAGTTTATTTTTACCATCTTCAACTTTGAAACATATCCAAAGTTGGCCACACACCATTTGCATTTACAAATTCAAATTAGTTTAGTGCCAAAACATTCTAGGGTGGAATTAGAATGAGGGCGACCCAAACACACGCTTCAACATGCTTCCATAAGGTTCGAAAGTAGTGATAAACACAAGGTTGTCCAAACCAGTGTAAAACACATAAATCAATTAAACACACAACTTTAACATGATCCAATCCTTTCAGATAAATATTTTATCTTCAATACTATCATATCAGCTTAACTCCAGAACCAAAAGTCATAAGACTCAAACAAGAAGAAATCTAGAGCAACTACATTTTTCCTATACCTCAGCTAGATACACAAAAAAACATTTCATAACTAGTGAACATAACTCGCACTGTACAATGATCCAAAAGCCCAAAATATAGATATAGAAACTTCCAATGACCACGAACAATATATCTAAACCACATGAACATAGGAGCAAAACTCGAAGAAAACATTGAACACCTGAAACCTTTTTCTTTATAGTTTTCCCAATATCCTCGACATATACAACCTGTAACCTTCATCCATGACAACAACAACCAGTTGAAAACTAGTTAACTAGTTGACATCAATGACAACACCTTCATACTTGCTTCATACTTGCAACAATTACTAATAAGAGCATGTGTTGTTCAAAGTGTCAAATCTATGGATTTTTTTAGATCTATAGAGAACCAGAGGACACAAACCTTTGGTCTACATGATTGAGGATGAAAACCATTTGAACTAGTGAGATAATTTCATCTTGTAGTTGAGAAATGAATCCATGGTTATGGATTTTACCTACATTGCATCAAGCACATTAGCAAACAATTACAAGAAAATTATAGGATATTTTCAACTATATTTTTTGTTGATGCAATCATTGTACTAGTGGCTATCATAATTGATGTTTTTTGTTATTTTTTCTATGTAACTAAATGTAATCTTCATACTTTGTTTTGACCTGAAGGTTTTGTAAATTTTTCTCTTATTTTATATCTGGATTATAAATATATTATAAGCTTATTAGTTAATATTTTCACTTTGGCATCCATATTAAAATCTAAAGGTAGATTGGTAAACTTAAATATTAGGGTTTAAAAAGTGAAAGTCTAGGTTTTTTTAGTTTTGTGTTAAATATTTAAATAAAAAAATTATAAACCCAAAAATAATTTTACTAGACCATTACAATTGGGAGTGGGTGATCCAAGATATGAGTGTATTATTCTTAACTAGCTCAACCCATTTGAAGCAATCATTTTAGTGCTATATGTAATTCGTATGTCTCCATATACTATACACAATAACAAATGTATCTATCCATAGAAACTTGTTAGCAATAAAGACCTTATGAAACTAGGATAACAACTAAATTATATACATTAACATTAATCAAAATAACTCATAATATTTTATATAATCAATTATTTTGACATGACAAATATATTTTTGAATAGGGAAGGAGGGTACTTGATCCTATGATTGATTGCCTCATCAATCACATCACATCACATTGATAAATCACCTACAAAAAGTTACATAAGGAAATATTACTCAACTTAGTTTTATCAAATCCATGGGAGATGCTACTTAAAATTAATTTTAATTGAATCATTATTAGATAAGAATTCAAAACATACTGATCCTCCTAAAGAGTTACAACAAGATAAGATCATGAACATATTAAATTAGATTAATTCCTAGGAATATGCCACCCAAATTTATATTGTATATCTACTTATACTCTTGCATAAGAATGAAATGGAGAAACTTGCTAGGATATATATATTAATTATCAAAAGTTCCATTTGATCACCCTAAGGGATAAGTTCCTATAATAACTATTATTGATCTTATA
Organism: Sequoia sempervirens; assembly: GCA_007258455.2. Lineage (NCBI taxonomy): Eukaryota > Viridiplantae > Streptophyta > Pinopsida > Cupressales > Cupressaceae > Sequoia > Sequoia sempervirens. The sequence continues at coordinate 26,452 of VDFB02020836.1, forward strand.
AACTTCATGGAGTATAATACTTCTTGAAGCTTACTTTTTCAAGGTTGTACCACATATGAATCCATGAAGATGACATACTTGAAACTATTTTCAAAATGCATAGGCATTATTAATTCTTGGTTATGTCATTTATCCTAATCGAAGCTCCATCACTTCCCAAAGTTAGATGAAGATTTTTTGGAAATACCTACAATGCTCTATCCTAGTATTTTTTGATGACATAATTCTCTACAACATTGGTTGAAAAAGTCATTTATATCACTTGGACAATGTTACAAATATTGGAACATAATTAAATATATGTTTAAGATGATAAAGTGTACACATGACCAATAAGAAGTGGAATGTGTTGGGTACATTATTTTGAAGGATGGAATTAAGTGTAAACCCACAATAGATTCAAGAACTTGTTAATTAAATAGAAACTCGTAGCTTCAAGGGTCATTAGATATTTTAGGACTATTAAGATATTGTATAAGATTTATCTTCTATTTGTTAGGACTTGGGTGATATTCACCTATAAAGAGTCCTTGTAGGAAGAGTTTATTTATAAAGTACATTGGAGTGATTTGTGGTGATTTTCTATATTTTTTGGTACAACATATATGTTGACCTACATGTGGTGATGTTGTGGTAGTAAATTTTAGTTCAATATACACAATTTATTTACATGCATTGATAATATGAAAGTGACTACAAATAATTTGGAATAAGATCTCACATCTACATCTAAAATTAATGTTTTAAAATAATAAAAAATGATACATGAGCACTTGTGATAGAGCTAGAGTTCATGATACATAATTAAATAATAGGACAATCTTATGAACGATGACACAAAGTATTGTTGGTGTGAATAGGGTTGTTACCTAACTAGTTCCACTATTGGGTTATTTTCACACCTTATTACTTATGCTTATTTAGGGAACTTTTGGGGCATTTTCACTTTATGTATCATATCATAAGATTAAGAAAATTTTCATATAATATTATATTTTCATATGTATCACTTTGGTCTATATAATCAAGGGTCTCTCATACATTGTACATGATAGATTTTACTTGCATCCTTTAATATTAATACAATTTATTCTTGTTGTAGTGTAGAAAAATGTACTCCTTTACATTTTCACAGTTTTTTTGGGCCCTCTTAATTAAAAATGGACTTACTTATGCCTTAATAATCCCTATTTTACATATACAAACCTAATAAATTATATTTTTTGAAAGGGAAACCCGACAATAATTAATGTCAATACATAACACTTTGCCTTGAGTAATGTGTGTTCTAGGAATAGGGACCTGGGACCCATTCACCCATGGGTGAATAGATCCACCCTAGGCCTTTGAACCTAAATTTAAATTATTTTTTTGGTGGTATTTTAATGTCTCTAAATTCAGATTCTGATGTTGGCTTGTAATGTTTACTTTTAAGGAAATTAAGGATACATACCTATAAATACAAGGTTATTTCATCATTTCAAATCCTAGACTTTTCAAGAAGCTAGAGTTTTCGCGCAAGAATTTCTTAAAGCTAAATTTATGATCAAAGGCATTCAAGAGAGATTTATCAAGCATTTGTTGCAACAATCAATAGCTCAAGCATCATTTCAAGGTCTTAAGCATCGTGCATGTCTTTGGAGCTAACATTGTGATGTAGGTTTCAAAGATTCAAGCAAGCATTCAAAGTCATATTTGAAGCATCAAGATATGTTACAAGAATGAAGGTGTTGTAATTGATTTCAATTGGTCAATTGGTTATCAACTAGTTTCTATTGTCATCGAAGTCATGGATATAGGTTATTGGTTGTATATGTTGAGGATATTGAGAAAATTGTAATAAAGAAAGGTTGTAGGTGTTTAGTGGTTGCTCTGGATTTGATTCTATGTTTGTGTGGTTTAGGTATGTTGATTATGGTTGTTGGAAGCTACTATATCCATATTTTTGGCTTATGATTCATTTTATAATGCGAGTTATGTTCACCATTTATGAATTATGGTTTTCTATGCTTCTAGCTGAGGTCTGAGAGAAATGTTGTTGGTTCAAATTTCTCTCTAGTTAAGTCTTATGACTTGCAGTTCTAGAGTTAAGTTGTTATGATTGTGTTGAAGATAATTTTGGTATCTGAAAGGATTTGGTCATGCTAAGAGTTGAGTGTGCTTAATTGTTCTATGTGTTTTACACTGGTTTGGATGAACTTTTGTTGAACACTACCTTCGAAGTTGATGAAGCATGTTGGGACCTACTTGGGTCCTCATCATGCATGTGTTTGGATCACCCTCATTCTAATTCCACCCTAGGATTTTTTGGTGCTAACATAATTTGAATTAAATGATGGATGGCTGACTTTAGATATGTTTCAAAGTTGAAGATGATATAAATACATGATGAGTTAGTGGTGAAAAATGTAAAAAGATGTACAAAGAGATAATTACAAATAAATAGAGCAGATAGGTGCAAAACAAATAAAAATCCATGTGTATGTGATGTGAGTGTGGTAGGTCAGTATGAAGCCTAAATGTTGAGTTTTCAGATGCAGTGAGTTGAAGGTGGACTCTACTATTCATGCATGTCTACAAGTGGTTGAGTAAATTGTGGTGGAATTCTCTATTGCATTGAGGTTATCTTATCTTTGTAACATATCTCTTCTATCTTCTTTGTATCTCTATGGCAGTGATCCCTCAGGGTGGTTAACTCTATTGGGTAGTTATTTTTGATCTGGACAATGAGTCCTTGTTTTGGAAGCGAGCCTTTGTAATAAGTTTTGATATTCTCTATAGTGTGAGTTAATCCTCATCATGGTTTTTTCCTCATTGGGTTTTCCACATAAATCTGGTGTTACTATGTTTGTGTGATGATTTTAGTTTCTGCACTTGCACTTAATGTTTAATCATTTTGGAAGAGTTAAATATTTATGAATGATCTAAGCTTCGGTGAGTTTTTTAAAGTTTAAATATTCTACAACTGATTCACCCCCCTCTCAATTATCTTTTCAATAATTGGTTTCAGATCTTGGATCCTTGGAAAAGAACTTAACCACTTAAGGTCCAGGATGGCCAACATAATTACTCATGATTATCCAAGGTTCGATGAAGCTAATTATGTTATTTGGAAAATACTGATGGAAGAATATTTGGAGTATTGTGGATATGATGTGGAGAAAGCTTACAAGAATACTTACATTCCTCTTTCTAATGGTTTGAGTAAGGCTGATGAGATCAAGGCACATGAAGTGAACAATAAGGTGAAGTACATTTTGATGAATAGTCTTGTACATTTAGAGTTGATTAAAGTTCAAAATCTAAATACTACTAAGGAAGTATGGGATTCTTTGGAAAAGGCACATGAAGGAGATGAAAGGGTCAAAGAGGAAAAGTTTCAAAACTTGGAGACACAGTTTGAGCTCCTACACATGTTTTAAGATGAGAATATTAAAGCTTATGTACAAAGATTGGATGAGGTAGTAGCTGGAATGCGAGGACATGGTGCTACAATAGATGAATCCAGGATTGTAAAGAAAATTCTTAGAACTCTCCCTAATGCTTATAGTGAAAAGGTATGTGCTATTGAAGAACATATAGATTACAAGACTTACAGTAAAGATCAATTGTTGGGAACTCTAACATCTTATGAGATGAGAGAGTCAAATTTGAGAAATGGATCCAAATCAGAAACTAATTTTAAGGCTACAAAAGCTAAAGATTCAGATGAAGAAAGTCTTGATGAAGTAGAAGCTAACTTTGTGAGAAAGATGAGGAAAGGATCCAACAAGTATGAAGGTAAGTTACCCTTTAAATTCTTTAGTTGTGGAGGAATAGGACATTATGCTTCTAGGTGTCCGAAAAGAGCTAAGAGGAATAAATAAAGATATGAGAAAGAAAAGAAAGGTAAGAAGATCAATAGAGCATATTATGTAAATGAGGATGCTAGTGTATCTGATTATGGAGATCCTAATGACAATGAATGCTTGTTCTTGGCTATAAAATATGAACCTACTTCTGCTAATTCTAAAAAATAGGTGACGAAATGCCCTCTAGAGAAGGAGAAAAATGAATGTACTATAATCTCTGCCCTACATGCTAAACAAAAAAATAACTATTGGGTTGTTGATAATGGTTGTTCACATCACATGACTGGTGATAAGAGTAAGTTTGTTAAACTTGAAAAATATGATGATGGCTTAGTTATGTTTGGAGATGATACTCGTGCTAAAATTTGTGGGGTAGGTTCAATAAGTTTTGATGGAAAGAATAATACTGATGATGTCTATTGTGTTAAGGGTTTAAGGCATAATATCTTGAGTTTTGGATAAATGTGCAGTAAAGGATATAATCTTTTATTTTAGGATGAAATATGTGTGATCAGGAAAGATTCTGGAATAATGATTGTTGCAGGAAAGAAATCAGAAGGAAATATATATCAACTTAAGGGTGCTAATGGATGATGCTTTATAACTCATATTAATGGTAGTTGGTTGTGGCATCGAAGAATGTGTCATATGAATTTTGATAACTTGGCAAGGATTAGTGTAGTTCAGGCCATGATAGATTTACCAAGGATTACAAAGCATGTTAATGTTGTTTGCAAGATTTTTTAGTTTAGAAAGCAAGCAAGAAACTATTACAAATCAAAGGAACAATGTACTATTGGACTACTAGATTTAATTCATACAAATATCTATGGTCCTACAAGAGTGAGAAGTCTGCAAGGTGAAAGGTACTTTATGCTTTTGATTGATGATTATTCTAGGTATACATGGGTTACATTTCTTAGAAAGAAATCAGATGCATTAGATAGAATCAAGACATTCAAATCTATGGTTGAGTATGAAGTAAATTTGAGGATAAAATGCTTGAGGTCTAACAAAGGTGGTGAATTCACCTCCCATGAGTTTAATATGTTTTCTGAAGTGCATGGAATAAAAAGACAGTTATCTGCTCCAAGAACTCCTTAGCAAAATGAAGTTGTTAAAAGAAAGAACAAAACAATTCAAGAGGTTGCTAGATCAATGATTACTGAGGCAGGTCTACTAGAAGTTTACTGGAGAGAATCTATTCATATTGTTGTTTATTTATTCAATCGAATTCAAGGAATAGAAAATAGTATAAAGAACCCCTATGAGCCATGGTGTGGAAGAATTCCTACTATTAAGTATTTCAAGGTATTTGGAAGAAAATGTTATATCAGAAGGGATGAAGAAAATTTAGGAAAGTTTGATGCAAGAAGTGATGAAAGTATTTTTCTTGGATATTCTACTAAAAGAAAAGCTTACATATGTATCAATAATAGATTGAGGAAGATTTTAGAAATCTCAAGTGTCAAGGTTGATGAAGCAATGAAGAATTCAATTTATGTTGATGGATATGTATCTGATGAACTTGATTGTGTAAGGATTGAAGAAATTGTGGAAGAACAAGAGAAGGATGAGCAAGAGAAGAATAATGAAGAAGAAAAATATGTAGCTTCGGTAGTGTCCCCTAAGACACCTAGATATGTGCAGAAGAATTATTCAGAAAATTAGATCATTGGAGATAAGAAAAAAGGAGTATTGACAAGAAGCAGAGCTGTTGCTGGTGAGATAAATCTGTGTACTTTTTGAGATTAAACCAAATACTGTAAGTGAAGCATGTAAAGATGAGCATTGGATGGAAGCTATGAAAGAAGAACTTATGCAAATTGAGAAGAATCAAACTTGGGAATTGGTCCCAAGACCGATAGATAAAAAAATTATTGGATCAAAGTGGGTATTCAAAAATAAGCTAAATGAGAATGGAGAAGTGGTTAGAAACAAAGAAAGTATTATGTGTAAGGGTTAATCACAAGTAGAAGGAATAGATTTTTAGGATATTTTTTCTTTTATGGCAAGAATGGAAGCTATTAGGATGTTCTTAGCATTTGTGGGTCATAAAGGTTTCAAAGTCTCTCAGATGGATGTCAAGTCTGCATTTTTAAATGGTGAGTTAGAAGAAGAGGTCTACATGGAACAACCAGAAGGATTTTAGTTGTCAGATCAACCAGATATGGTTTTCATATTGAAGAAAGCTTTATATGGATTGAAGAAAGCTCCTAGATCTTGGTATGCAAGATTAGATAGGTACTTGATTCAACAAGGTTTCAAGAAAGGTGTGACAGATAGTAATCTATATTTTAAAATTGAAAATGATAAAATCTTGACTGTGGTTGTATATGTTGATGGCATTATTTTTGGAGGAAATGAAACCATGTGTAATATGTTTGCGGAAGAAACATAAAAATAATTTGAGATTTTTTATGTTTGGAGAAATTGATTTCTTTCTTGGGCTACAAATTAATCAAATAGAGAAAAGAATTTTCATTTCACAATCTAAGTATGTGAAAGAGATGTTGAAGAAGTTTGGGATGGATGGTTCCAAACCAGTATGCACTCCTATGGTGAATGGTTGAAAATTAGGTAAATATGATGATTCACCTAAGGTTGATCAGAGCAAATATAGATCTATGATTGGTGGACTATTGTATTTTACTTCTACTAGAATGGATATTATGCATGTTGTTTGTCTTATGGCTAGATTTCAAGAAGATCCTAAGGAAAAACATGTTGCTACTATTAAAAGAATATTCAAATATTTGAATGGCACTCTGTATTATGGCTTATGGTATCCTAGGGATACTAAGTTTACACTAAGTGCTTATACAGATGCAGATTGGGCTGGATATGCAGATGAAAAAAATAGTACAAGTAGTGGTGCATTTTTTCTTGGTTGCAGATTGGTGGCATGGTTGAGCAAAAAGAAAGATTTAGTTTCCCTATCTACTGCATAAGCTAAGTATATTTTTGTTGCATCTTATTGTACACAAGTTCTATGGATGAAATAGAAATTGAAAGATATCATGGTTGTGTATGATGATCCTATTTCTATCTACTGTGATAACACAAGTGAAATTAACATTTCAAAGAATCCAGTGATGCACTCAAGTACAAAGAATATATCTATTAGGTATCATTTCTTGAGAGAGAAGGTTGTACAAAATGAAGTAAAGCTTGAGTATGTCTCTAGAAATGATTTGATTGCTGATATATTTACAAATGCTCTTCCTAAAGATACTTTTGAGTATCTCTGGGAGAAGTTAGGGGTCATTTCCCCTCCTTTCTTGAACTATATGCATATGGAGATGCATCAGTCTAGTGGATCTATTGATCTATCTTTCTTCTAGACTGATGTTTTGGTGGCTACCTTTTAGGGGGAGCAGGTAGAGTCATGTGTTGTCCTTGAAAGAGTATTTTGTTTTTAATGTCAAATGGGAAATCAATGTAAAACATATTTTTCCTTTATTGTTGATGTCAAAGGAGGAGATGAGAGATGTGAAAAAAGGATGAGAGATGGTAACAAAAAAAGAGAGATTACCTACTAAGGGGGAGAAATAGAAAGAAAAATCATGAGAAATGTCTTTAGAGCTAGTGTGTTGTCTTTGATGGTTTTTCACATCATGTGTTGCCATCAATGACAAAGGGGGAGATTTTTGCAAGAATAAAGGTGTTTTCATTAATGTTAACTGGTCAATTGGTTATCAACTAGTTTCTTTTGTCATTGATGTCATGGATACAGGTTATTAGTTGTATGTGTCGAGGATATTGAGAAAATTGTAATAAAGAAAGGTTGCAGGTGTTTAGTGGTTGCTTTGGGTTTTGCTCCAGATTTGATTCTATGTTTGTGTGGTTTAGATATGTTGATCATGGTTTTTGGAAGCTACTATATCCATATTTTTGGCTTATGATTCACTGTACAGTGCAAGTTATGTTCACCAGTTGTGAACTGTGGTTTTTTGTGCTTCTAGCTGAGACCCAGGAGAAATGTTGTTGGTTCATATTTCTCTTTGGTTAAGTCTTATGACTTGCAGTTCTAGAGTTAAGTTGTTATGATTATGTTGAAGATAATTTTGGTATCTAAAAGGATTTGATTGTGCTAAGAGTTGTGTGTGCTTAATTGTTCTATCTATTTTCTACTAGTTTGGTCGACCTTGTGTTGAACACTACCTTTGAAGTTGATGAAGTATGTTGGGACCTAATTGGGTCCTCATCAAGCATGTGTGTGTGTCGCCCTCATTCTAATTCCACCCTAGGATGTTTAATTGGTGCCAACCTAATTTGAATTTAATGATGGATGGCTGAATTTGGATATGTTTCAAAGTTGAAGATGGTATAAATATAGGATGAGTTAGTGGTGAAAGATGTACAAAGATATAAGTGTAAAGAAATAGAGTAGATATATGTAAATCCATGTGTATATTTGATGTGAGTGTGGTAGGTCAGTGTGAAGCCTAAATGTTGAGTTTTTGGATGCAGTATGTTGAAGGTGGACTCTATCATTCATGCATGTTTGCAAGTGGTTGAGTAAATTGTGGTCGAATTATCTATTTCATTGAGATTGTCTTCTCTCTGTAACATATCTCTTCTATCTTCTTTGTATCTTTGTGGAAGTGAGCCCTCCAGGTGGTTAACCCTGTTGGACAACAAGTCTTTGTTTTGACAGAGCCTTTTTCCTTAGGTAGTGAGCCTTTGTAATCAATTTTGATATTCTCTATAGTGTGAGTTAATCCTCACTGTGGTTTATACCTCATTAGGTTTTCCACATGAATCTGGTGTTACTGTGTTTGTGTGTTGATTTTAGTTTTTACACTTGCACTTAATGTTTAATCATTTTAGCAGAGTTAAAGATTTGGTGAATGTTTTAAAGTTTAAATATGCTACAACTAATTCACTCCCCCTCTCAGTTGTATTTTTCAACAAGATCCACATCCATTGAAGTCATTTCTTGCAAGATAAAGATCAACATTTTAGATTTCCAAGGGTTTATTCAAGGGTTTTGTGAGTTGTAACATAGCGTGTTCATTCATCATTCTTCTTTGTATTTCATTATTTCAATTCAAGGTTCAATCATCCAAACGGGGTTTGACCAAGCAAACTTGTTGTAAGAATGAAGAAAGGAATGAAGGTGTTGTCATTGATGTTAATTGGTCAACTGGTTATCTAGTTGTTGTTGGCTGTATATGTTGAGGATATTGAGGAAATTATATTAAAGGAATTCTACAGGTATTCATTTGTTGCTCCAAGTAATGATTCAATATTTTATCCTCTATTCACGCATTTCAGATATGTTGGTTATGGTTGTTGAAGGTTGATATATCCAAAATTTTGGTTGTTGGTTCATTGTGAATTTCAAGTTGTGTTCACAAATAGTGAACCATGTTTTTTTTTGTGTTTTGGTTGAGATCCAGGAGAAAATTTTTTGGTTGATGAAGTCTTTTGACTTGCGGTTCTAGACTTAAGATGTTATGATTGCATTGAAGATATTTTTGGTTACTTGAAGTTTCGATCTTAATTGTTCTATGTGTTTTACACTGGTTTGGCTGACCTTGTGTTAAGCACTATCTTCAAAGTTGATGAAGCATGTTGGATCTATTTTGGGTCCCAGTGAAGTGTGTGTTTGGGTCACCCTCATTCTAATTCCACCCTAGGATGTTTTGGCACCAACCTAATTTGAATTTGAAGTTGGATGGCCGACATTGATCTTTTTCAAGGTTGGAGATAGTATAAATAAAAGATGAACTAGTAATGGAAAATATACAAGAGAAAAGAAGGAAGATAAGTGAAAGAGTAGACGTGAATTTTATGCTATTCAAAAAGTGTGTGTGAGTTGTGTGTGGGAGATCAGTGCAAAGCTTAATGCTGAGTTTTCGAATGCAGTGAGCAGAAGGTGAGATCTATCATTCATGCATGTTGATCAAGTGACTGTGGTGGAATCCTTTGTTACATTGGAATTGTAGTCTCTTTGTACAAGTCTTATTTATCTTCTTTGTATCTCTGTGGTAGTGAGCCCTTTGGGTTGTAGCCCTGTTGGACAATGATTCCTTATTTTTAGGTAGTGAACCTTATCTCAAGCAGTGAGCTTTATCTCAGGTGGTGAGCCTTATCTCAGGTAGTGAGCCTTGTTTCAGGAAGTGGTCCTTTTTATAATTGATTTTGGTATTCTCTATAGTGTGGGTTAATCCTCACCGTGGTTTTTCCCTTATTGTGTTTTCCATGTAAATATGGTGTTATTGTGTTTATGTGTTAGATTTGAGTTTCTGCATTGGCATTTAATGATTAATCACTTAAGTAGTTTTAACTATAAGTTCTTGTGATTGAATTAAAGGTTAAAATATATGGCAACTGATTCACCCCCTCTCAGGTACATCCTATTCAAAAATTGGTATCAGAGCTTGGTTCCTTGGTGAAGAGCTTAACTGCTTGAGGAAGGTTCGAGATGGTTAGCAAAATGGTCTTTGATTATTTGATGTTTGATGGAACTAATTATGGTATCTAGAAAGTATTGATGGAAGAATATATAGAGTATTATGGATATGATCTAGAGAAATCTTACAAGAATCCTTACACTCGTCCTGCTAATGGTCCGAGTACACCTGAAGAGATTAGAGCACATGAAGTGAAAAATAAGGAAAAGTTCATTTTGAAGAATAGTCTGGTACATTATGAGTTGATTAAGGTTTAAAATTTGAAGATAGCTAAGGAAGTATGCAATGATTTAGAAAGAGCACATGATGGTGATGAAAGAGTTAAAGAGGAAAAATTGTAGAATTTGGAAACACAATTTGATCTTTTACATATGTTTGAAGATGAAAATGTTAAAGGTTATGTATAAAGATTGGATGAGGTAGTGGCTAGAATGCAATCACTTGGCACCACTATAGATGAAACTAGAATTGTAAAGAAGATTCTCAGAACTCTTCCTGATGCTTATACTGAGAAGTTGAGTGCTATTGAGAAGATGATAGAGTATAAGACTTGTACTAAGGATCTGCTATTAGGATTTTTGACATCTTATGAGATGAGGAAGCCGAGTCTAAGAAATGGAGGATAATTAGAGACTGCCTTTAAAGCTACAAAAGCTGAAGATCTGGATGAAGAAAATTTTGATGAAATAGAAGCTAACTTTGTAAGAATAATGAGAAAAGGCTTTGGTAAGTATGAAGCTAAGTTTCCCTTTAAATGCTTTAGTTGTGGAGAAATAGGTCATTATGTTGCAAGATGTCTAGAAAGAGCTAAAAGAAATAAACAAAGATATGAGAAAGAAAAGAAAGGAAAGAAGATTAATAGAGCTTACTATGTGAATGAGAATGCTAGTATTTCTGATGAAGATTCAAAATATGAAGATCTAAATGACAATTAATGCTTGTTCTTGGCAATTAAGGATAGACCTACTTCTACAAATTTAGAAAAAATAGATAAAGGAAAGCCCTTCGAAGAAGAAGGAGAAAAATGAAGGTGTGGTTATCTCTTCCCTACATGCTAAACAAGAAAAGAATTTTTCGGTAGTTGATAGTGGTTGTTCATACCACATGATTGGTGATAAGAGTAATTTATTTAAACTTGAGAAATATGATGGAGACTTGGTTATGTTTGGAGATGATATTGGTGCTAAAATATGTGGGATAGGTTTAGTAAGTTTTGATGGCAATCATCATATTGACGATGTTTACTATGTTAAGGGTTTAAGACATAATATGTTGAGCGTTGGTTAGATGTGCAAAAAGGATATGATATTGTGTTTAAGGATGAGAAATGTGAGATCTAGAAAGGATCCAGAACATTGATTTCTACATGAAAGAAATATGAAGGGAATATTGATCAACTTAAGGGTATTGATGGACAATGCTTAATGACTCAGATAAATGACAATTTGTTATGGCATAGGAGAATGTGTCACATGAATTTTTATAACTTGGAAAGGATTAGTGTTGTTCGGTCCTTAAACTATTCACCAAGAATTACAAAGCTTGTTAATGCTATTTGTAGAAATTGTCAGTTTGGGAAGCAATCAAGAAATCATTACAGATCAAAGGGACAATCTACTACTAGACTACTGGATTAGTTCATACAGATCTTTGTGGTCCTATGAGAGTGTGAAGTCTACTTGGTGAAAGGTACTTTATGCTTTTAATTGATGATTATTCTAGATATACATGGGTTAATTTCTTAGAGAGAAATTGATGCAGGAGCATCCCAGGTTTCAAGAAATCTTGCATCAACCAAAAATATTTGCATTCATATTTTCTTGCATTTTCGTAGTTAACTATCATGACCCAGTCTCAGTATTTCATACCGCATTATACCTCATTGTAACATCAGAGCTTGTGGAGCAGGATATATGATCATCATTGCAACATCTACATCGTATCTAGAATTCAAGTGTTTTGGAGATCCCAGTATGAAGATATCACTAACAAAATATCAATTGTATTTGGATAGAGAGCATTCATAGACCAGTCTTGGCTTTTCAAGTGTACGGACCTACCCTGTGACTTGTAGAGCTTAGGAAACCATTTTCTAAGGATGCACATTCATCGAGGAACCTTCATTCTAATTTGCATCATGTTTATCTAAGGATCAAAGGAGAATCATACGTTTTGGCTGACCTTCACACATTTCATCAACTTTTGGGTTTGAGACCTCTTGAGGCCGACACGAACCTTTATTGGAGCTGGGAATTGATATATATAAGTATTGTGTTGTTGCATTAGGTAGTAGTGATGGAGTGATAGAGAAGTAGGAGGATATAGGGAATAAGGGTTTTGACTTGCATTGTATTTATGGGCTTAGTGCCATATCATTATGTAATATGTAAGCCAAAAGGTAGGGCATGTTTTCTATGAATAATTTATCATTATCTATATATCCATGTGGGATTGTTTTTCTAATTCTTTTAATTTTTGTTGTGTTTGCTCTTGCTACAAGGTTGGATAGTCCTATTCCTGGACCCTCCATCCTTGATTGCACCAAGTGGTATCAGAGAGAGTTGTAGACCTTGGGAGAGGAGAGTGAAGTTAAGCAAGGCATTCTATAAGATATTTGTGTGGACAAATCACCAACTTGAGGAATCCTACTTGTGTTTGTCAATAGATTGTCGATTATGAGGTAGTTAAAACCCTGTAGCCAGATCACCGACTTGAGGAAGTTGCACCAAATCCTAGGAAGAGATGCAACCAAGGAGAATTCATACTATTATTATTTTTTCTAGAAATATGGATGAAATTATGAAAATGATGTGAACAATGAAAGTGAGATTGGATGTTTTTGAAGAAGCAAGAAGAAAATGCTTAAATCCTAGACCTAATGATGAAAGTGATGATGATGAGGTTCAATCTACAGACCTAACTGAAGAAACCATAAAAGAGGAAGAATCATATCAGATGAAGATGTTGAAGGCTATTTTGAAAATAGGAAAGTGACCTAGAATGGATATATCAAACTATACCGGTAACCTAAACCTTGAGGAGTTGATTGATTGGATAAATGACATTGAAGAATAATTTGACTATGAAGAAACTAAAGACCCGAAGAGAGTGAGATTTGAAAAGAATAAATTGAAAGGGCATGCTGCAATATGGTGGAAGGAATTTCAATTGGATAGAAATAGAAAAGGTAAATAAAATATTGTGAAATGGGATAGAATGGTGACAAAATTGAAGAACTAGTTTATACCTACGGACTATGAGTTGGAGTTGCTAAAGAGATTGCAAAACCTATGACAGAAGGAAAAGGATGTGAAAGAATACATTGAGGAATTTCATGAGATCATCATCAGGATTGGACATAGTGAAGCAAGCAAGGAGAAAGTGGTAAGATATATCAATGGGCTGAGGATGAACATTCAAGAAGAGTTGAGTCTAGTAAGGATGAATTCAGTAGAGGAAGCATATCATTTTGAATTAAAGGTGGATGACAAGCTAAATAAAAGGCATGAAAAGAGACAAAGAGGAAGAGGAGGTAGATTTCATAAAGGAAGATCACATTCTAGAGTAGTAAAACCATATGTGGAGAAAAACAAGGATAGAGATTCATACCACAAGGAAGAGAGGGATTCCAATTCATACCATAAGGGGAGAGATGACAAAAATTCTTACTACCACAACAGAGGAGGCTACAATTCTTACCGCAATGATGGATACTAGAGAGATGAGAAAGGATATGAAAAGAGAACTTTCAAAGGAACCTTTTTAAGTGCGAAGGAGAAGGAAATAGATCATTTGAATGTCGCAAAGAAAAAAATAAGATTGAAAATCATGTAAGAAATAGATATGCGGAGGAAAAACTAGTGGAATCACTGAGTCCCAAAGGAAGTACTGAAAAGCGAGAATCATTATTCATGAGGAGAGCATTGTTCTAGGAGAAAGAAGTACCTAAGGAAGCACCACAAAGGAAAATTTTATTCCCAGCTAGATGCAAAGCAAGAGGTAAGTGTTGCAAATTTATCATTGATAGTGGTAGCACATAACCTAGTTTTTGAGGAAATGGTGACAAAGTTGAATTTGAAAAGAAGAAAACACTCGAAGCCTTATAGGATAGCCTTGATTCAAGATGAGCACAAGATACTAGTAAGTGAGCAATGTCTAGTAAAATTTCATATAGGATCATATCATGATGAAGTACTATGTGATATTATGTTGATGGATATATGTCATATGTTGTTGGGTAGACGGTGGAAGTATGATAATAAAGCTATACATGATGGGAGAAAGAATACCTATACCATAACATCCAATGGAAATAGAATCACCTTGATACTTTTGGAAGATGAACTTGAAAGTGAAGTATGTAGTACAACTAGAATCAATTTGGTAGATGGAAGGAAATTTCGAGATGGATTGAGACATGAAAACATGTGTTTTTATTTTATTCCAAGGAAGTTTGGAGCCCTAGATGCAAAGAGAATCATTGCAAGAGAAGGACAATCACTAGAGAAGGAAGTCACTGAATTATTGACAGAATACCAAGATCTTGTATTAGAGAATGTGCCTGATGGATTACCACCAATCTAGAGTATTAGTCATCATATAGATCTTATTATAGGAGCTAGTTTTCCAAACAAGTTGCACATTGGATGAAACCAATAGAGAATGTGGAGCTAAATAGATAGATACATGAACTGCTGAAGAAGGAATTGATCAGAGAAAGTATAAGCCCATGTGTGGTACCGACTATACTTTCACCTAATAAATATGGAGAATGGAGGATGTGTATAGATTCAAGAGCTATCAATAAGATCATAGTGAAGTATAGATTCCCATTGCCTAGGATGGATGACATCATGGATAGTCTGAGTGGAGCAAAGTATTTCACCAAGATAGACCTAAAGAGTGGAAACCATCAAATTAGGAATAGAGAGGGAGATGAATGGAGATTGCATTCAAGAAAAATGAGGGATTGTATGAGTGGTTGGTCATGCCATTTGGACTAACTAATGCACCTAGTACATTTATGAGGTTGATGAATGAAGTCTTAAGGAAATTATTGGGAAATTTTGTCATTTTTTACTTGGATGATATTATGATTTTCAGTAAGACTAAGGAAGAACATTTGGAGCACATCAGACAAGTATTTCAAAGGCTAAGAGAAGAGAAGTTGTTTATAAACATCAAGAAGTGTAGTTTCATGAAGGAAGAACTAGTATATTTGGGTTTTGTGATATCCGTGGAAGGATTGAAGATGGAACCTAAGAAGGTTAGATCAATAGTTGAATGGCCTTCACCTATGAACATTGGAGAAGTAAGATCATTTCATGGACTATAATTTTTTTACCAGAATTTCATGAGAAATTTTAGTAGTATTTGCACACCTATGACAGAGACAATGAGGGGTGACCGAAAGGAATTCAAGTGGATATCAGGAGCACATAGGAGTTTTGAGTTGTTAAAGAAAAAGGTGACATAACAACCTATTTTAGCACTACCGAAATTTGATAAGGTATTCCAAGTAGATTGTGATGCTAGTGGAAGTGCAATAGGAGCTATTTTAAGTCAAGAAGGGAGACCAGTAGCCTACTTTAGTGAAAAATTGAATGATGCTAGGAGAAGATATTCAGTTTATGACCAGGAATTCTATGCAATAATACAAGCCTTGAAGAATTTGGATACATTACATATTACCTAAGGAATTTGTGTTGTATACAGATCATCAAGATTTTTTAATATTTGAATAGTCAAGGGAAGTTGAACTAGAGACATATGAGATGGGTAGAATTCTTGCAGAGTTACACATTTGTGTTGAAGCACTAGAGTGGAAAGTCAAACAAGGTTGCAGATGCATTGAGAAGGAGAAGAATTTTATTGAGAAAGATGAGAATTGAAGTATTAGGTTTTGAAGAACTGAAGCATATATATGAGGATGACATTGATTTTGTTGAGGCATGGAAGGCTTGCAAGGAACCTATAGAGATAGATAGAAGCAAATGGTTGGATTATTTCATTCAAGAAGGTGTGTTATTCAAGAACAATCGGTTGTGTATCCCTAGAAGTTTGATAAGAGAGAATTTGATCAAGGAAAAGCATTACAGAGGACTAGCAGGATATTTTGGAATTGATAAGATTGTAACATTGGTGAGTGAGAACTATTTTTGGCCATAGTTGTATAAGGATGTCAGGAAATATGTTCAAAGTTGTAGGATTTGTCAAGTTACAAAAGGAAACAGTTAGAACACTGCAATGCATACACCATTGATAGTACCAAAGAGACCATGGGAAGACATTAGCATGAATTTTGTGTTGGGATTACCTAAGACACCGAGAGGATTTGACTCTATATTTGTGGTTGTGGATATATTTTCTAAGATGGAACATTTCATACCTTATAAGAAAACCAGTGATACAGTACATGTTGCAAACCTATTTTTCAAGGAGATTTTGAGATTACTTGGACTACTAAATAGTATAGTATTAGATAGAGACAATAGATTCATTGGATATTTCTAGAAAACATTGTGGAAGAAGATGAAGACAAATTTGAAGTATAGTTCAACATTTCACCCATAAAAAGATGGAAAAATAAAAGTGGTAAATAGGACTTTTGGGAACTTGTTGAGGTGTTTGATTGAAGGAAAAGTATGAAATTGGGACTTAATACTACCCAAAGTAGAACCCACATACAATAATTTAGTAAACTGAAGCATAGGGAAGACACCATTTGAAATTGTGACAAGAAAACAACCCAAGGGAGTAGAAAAATTAAGAGACATCAGTATGGAGAATAAAAGGAGTGTGGAGGCAAAAGAATTTGCAGGATTCATGGAAACAATGCATACTCAAGTTAAGGATCATTTGGAGAAGATGAACAATACCTACAAGGAGAAATAAGATGAGAAGAGAAGACATAAGGAGTTTGCAGTAGGAGAGGAAGTGATTATATATCTGAGAAAAGAGAGATTTCTAGTTGGGACATATAATAAGTTGAAGATGAAGAAGTTTGGACCTTGTAAGATCATCAGGAAGTTTGACTATGGAAATGCATATGAAGTGGAACTACCGGAGGAATTTTGCATATCACCTATATTCAACATTGCAGACCTATACCAGTATAATGAAGGAGAGTCACCGAAGGATAGAGAAGTTGGTTTTCTAGACCAGATAGCACATCATCTAAAGGAAATTGAGGAAATTTTAGATAGTAGAGTTGGATGTAGTACTAGAGGAAGGCAATACAAGGAATATTTAGTCAGATGGAAAGGAAGACATGAGGAAGATTCATCATGGATTTCTCAGGCTGAGGTGGACCGCATTGGTTTTCTTCTAGCCCCAGGAAAGTGAGAGGCTCACTTTTCTTCAACCTCGCATGTCTAATGCACGAGCATCTTAGGTTTCAAGCAATCTTGCATCAACTAGAAATATTTGCATTCATTTTTTCTTGCATTTTAGTAGTTAACTATTAGGACCTTGTCTCAGTATTTCATACTGCATTATACCACATTGTAACATCAAATCTCGTGGAGTAGGATATATGATTTTCATTGCAACATCTACATCGTATCCATAATTCAAGTGTTTTGGATATCCCAATATGAAGATATTGCTAACATAATATTAGTTATAATTGGATATAGAGCATTCACAAACCAGTCTTGAATTTTCAACTGTACAGACCTATCTTGTGACTTGCAGAGCTTAGGAAACCATTTCATAAGGATGCACATTCATAGGGGAAACTTTGTTCCAATCTACATCATGTTTATCCAAGGATCAAAGGAGAATCATATGTTTTGGCCTACCTTCATATGTTTCATCAACTTTGGGGTTTGATACCTCTTGAGGCTGACACAAACCTTTTCTAGAGCTGGGAATTGATATATATAAGCATTGTGTAGTTGCATTAGGGGGAAGTGATGGAGTGATCGAGAAGGAGGATATAGAGAATAAGGGCTTCGACCCACATTGTATTTCTGGGCTTAGCACCATATCATTATGTAATATGTAAGACGAAAGGTAGTGCATGTTTCCTATGAATAATTAATCATTATCTATATATCCATGTGGGATTTTTATTCCAATTCTTTGAGTTTCTTTTGTGTTTACTCTTGCTGCAAGGTTGGACCATCCTATTCCTGGGCCCTCCATCCTTGATTGCACCAAAAATCAGATGCATTAGATAGATTCAAGGCATTCAAGGTTATGGTTGAAAATGAAGTGAATTTGAAGATAAAATGATTAAGATATGATAGAGGTGGATAATTCACCTCCCATGAGTTAACATGTTTTGTGAAGTTTATGGAATAAAGAGACAGTTATATGCTCTGAGAACTCCTCAATAGAATGGAGTTGTTGAAAGGAAAAATAGAACAGTTCAAGAGGCCGCTATATCAATGATCACTGAAGCTAGTTTACCAAACGTTTACTGGAAATAAGCTATTCATACTATTTTTTATGTGTTCAATCAAGTTCAGGCAAGAGAAACAATACAAATACTCCCTA
Source organism: Sequoia sempervirens (assembly GCA_007258455.2). Taxonomy (NCBI): domain Eukaryota; kingdom Viridiplantae; phylum Streptophyta; class Pinopsida; order Cupressales; family Cupressaceae; genus Sequoia; species Sequoia sempervirens. Next base: position 45,227 of record VDFB02020836.1, read on the forward strand.
TGAGCTATGACACAGAAGAATTCCTACAGTTAAATATTTTAAGGTGTTTGGAAGCAAATGTTATATTAGAAGAGATGAGGAAACTTTGGGTAAGTTTGATGGAAGAAGTGATGAAGAAATATTTCTTGGATACTCTACTAAAAAAAAGTCATACAAATGTTTCAATAAAAGACTGAGAAAGATTGTAGAGAACTCGAATGTAAAGGTTGATGAGACAATGGAGAATTCTATTGATATTGATGGATATGTGTCTAATGAACATGATTGTGGAAGAATAGAAGAAATTTTGGAAGAATAGGATAAGGATGAGTAGAAGAAGCAAGATGAAACAAAATAAGATGCTCCAGTGATGTCCCTTAGGACAACAAAATATGTACATAGGAATCATTTAGAAAATCAGATTATTGGAGACAAGAGAAAAGGCATGTTAACCAAAAGCATTAAAGCTGCTACTGAAGTAAATTTGTGTTTACTTTCTAAGACTGAGCTGAAGATAGTAAGTGAATCCTATAAAGATGAACATTGGAAGGAAGCAATGAAAGAAGAAATTTTGTAGATTGAGAAGAATTAGACTTGGGAATTGGTCCAAAGACTGGCAGACAAAAATATCATTGGATCAAAATGGGTATTTAGAAATAAGTTGAATGAGAATGGAGAAGTTGTCACAAACAAAGTGAGGCTTGTGTGTAAAGGTTACTCACAAGTAGAAGGCATAGATTTTTAGGAGCCTTTTTCCCTATAGAAAGAATGGAAGCTATAAGGATGTTCTTGGAATTTACTGGTTATAAAGATTTTGAAGTCTATCAGATGGATGTCAAGTCAAAATTTATAAATGGAGAGATGGAAGAAGAAGTTTACATGGAACAACTGGAAGGATTTCAGTTAACAGATCAACTGGATATGGTGTGAAAATTAGAGAGATTTTTATGGGTTGAAGCAAGCTACTAGAGCTCGGTATGCAAGTTAGATAGGCATTTGATTCAACAAGGATTTAACAAAAGTATGACAACCAGTAATTTGTACTTTAAGATTTGTTACCTTATAATTTTTCCCCACTCCATGAAATTCATACACCAACTTATAAACAACATAGTCCTACTTAGGTGGTGTTTTATGTAGTTGTTCGAGCTCGGGTGGTGTTTTATATAGTTCACTGAACTCGCCTTGCTGCTTGAGCTTGGTTTATATCACGTATCTGTGTTCTCTATTTGGGTGGTGTTTTATGTAGTTGTTCAAACTTTCCTTTACTACTTGTGTGATGATTAGTATTGAAGCGACATTTTGACTTGGTAGTCAAACTCAGGCGCACTTTTATGTAGTTCGGTGAACTCTTTGCCTCGCTGCTTATAGACATTTGATTTTAAATTTTGAAGGGTGTTTTCGGTGAAAGAAATAGAGTAATAATCATCACGTGTCATGGAGCAATTAAAGATATTAAATAATCATCTACTCTCATGTTTTTCTATGAATTTTTAAGAATTATTTTAAGTTCTAGACAAGAATTGTTGGAAACACAAGGGAAAACAACTAAGAGGGGGGGATGAATCAGTTCTCACAGAAATTATACAGATTAAACTTATTCTCAGATCTAATAAATAAACATGAAAGCATAAACCATCACCACATCAAAAACACACATAACACCAATATCTTTTACATGGAAACCCCGTTAGGGGAAAAACCATGGTGGATGTTAATCCACAAGATTATACTCTATTAAAAGTATAAAAGTATTATAAATGGGGAACACACATGCATTCAGACACACTACCTAGAGCTCACTACTCAAATACAAAAGGATTAATGTGCAAAGGAAGACTCACTATCTTACAGAAACATTTGGATTACATCCAAAATATTTTGAACTAAGAAAATAGCATCTATTAATGCCTAATTACAGTTCTAGTTAAGCACATAAACATCTACTCACTCTTCTTCCCACTTTACTTCTTCCTTCAAAATATTAGAACATTATTCATACACAACACACAACATACTTCACACACCACGCCTTCAATTGGTATAAAAAATCGATCATATATATCCACAACTAGGGATAACATCAACTACATGTCGGCTCAACAAAATATAAAATGTGTAAAAACTATCAGACCAAATCAATAAACAATTATCAATGCATACCAAAAAATGTCAGCCAAAACATAGTAAGGACCCAAAAAAACATGTCTCGAACATGAAACACCTTAAACAATTATGCCTTGAAGATCCACAACATGCTACAATCACCTTATTAGCCATGATCATGAAAAATATGAACTCACAAAATAAAATCACCAATCATGAACACAACGATCAATGCGGACCAACAACAAAGATAGAGCATGATCTAGAAACATCCAAAAGCATCATGAATCACCATAGAAGCATCCACAACAACTCAAATTACTAGAATCACATTATCTTCTTTCAAGAACACCAATTGAAGCAACAAAACAACTGTTAGAACAAAAACACTCATAACTCAATCAAATCTTCATGCAAACCTCTGAAACTTCATGTGGATAAATTAGATGTACTTTTCAACAAACCCTTTGATTCACAACCTCTTATCATTAATATATTTGTATGTGCATAAAATTGGTCATGTCTAAATAATCCTGACATTTAATTAAATATTTATTATTTAATTAATTCCTTTAAAGTCTTCTACAAGTAATTAAATTTAATTAATTTAATTACATTGTTCATTCATTATTCTCCCACCATAATTAAATAAATTCTTTTTATTTGATTATTTCACATATCTACTTGATTAAATTAAATAAATACATTTTATTTATTTAAGTTAATTATCATCTCTTAAATTTAATTAAATCTTTTTATAATTAAATATCTCTTTTTCTATTTTAAACTTTTCTCTAAATTAATTAAATACTTTTATTTAATTAATCTCATAACACATGTCATTCCTTCTAATTTAATTAAATATTTTATTTAATTAAAGGATCTTCTGCTTTCTTCAAATCATAATTAGATAATTATGAAATCTTCTGATTTCCTCAAAATCTTAATTAAATATTTAGTTAAGAAAAATCAACATTGCACTCATAAATAAATAATTGAATTAGATAATTCATTATTTATCTTATCATAATCTTTCCATTTTTCTTCTAAAAAAAATGATTTTTAAATCATCTCATCTTATCTCTTCAATGAAAATGCAAAAATCTTGCTTTTCTCGTTTTCTTTTATTTTTCTCTTCAGTCTCATCCATCTTCGACCGTTCGATCTGTTAGGAATTATCACAGCCGTTGGTCAATTTAGCCAATCAAATTCTTTCAAAAACTCTATAAATATAGGTGCAATTCCAAGCATTGGTTACAACACACGACAAACACATGAACATATGCACTCACATCTTTTTAGCATCACAACAATATTCATATTTTAGCAATATTCTCATCATAGCATAATCCTTGCATTTTAGCATAGTATGCATTTCATTTATATCTCATTCTCCAGTTGTCCATTTTGTTGAGCTTGATCTACTGAGTCTAAGAGCAACTAGAAACAACAAAACGCTAAAGATAGAGAGAAATAAAATGACTTCGAGGAAGCTTCCATTTACAGTTTGTTTATTCTGTTTTTCTTTCAGTTTCTTTGATCTAATGTTTTATTAAATGTGTTTTGAATTCATTATAATAGATTAGATTTTCATACACACATAAAATGGTGCCCACCGTGGGGCCTATGCCCTAATTTTAATATTTTCTTGTAGAGTATTCTAGCACATTTTCGCGTTCTGAGTTCGGTGTTTGAATTTTTTTTTCATTTTAGCGCATCCGATACTTCCTGCGGCGCTTCTAGGACTTTTAATTTTTTTTTCTATTTTCACAGGTATTCCAGCGCATCTGGGGACTGTTTCGGCACTTTTGAGAGTTATTTTAGCGCATCCAAGGGACAAAATAATGCATTTGGTCTCATTTCATTTAGAGTTAAATCTGTATTCCATTATAGTAGCACATTTAAGGACTGATTTAGCGCTTTTAGGGTCTGTTTCTATGCATTTAAGGTAGATATTAGAGAAGACATGCTGCATATTTATGGATTTACATTAGCACTTAGTTAAAGTAGCGCATTTGAGGTTTGTTTCTGTGCATCTAAGGTCTGTTTCTGTGCATCTGAGGTCTGTTTCTGCGCATATACTGTCTATTTTGGCACATCTATTGTTTTTTTCTGTGCATCTGGGTGTAACACAAATACATAATTCTGAGTCTGACGCATTCTGCAGACATAATTTCTCTGGTTAAAAAGAAATAACCCTAGGATAGTCACATCTGGATAAAATTGATCAATCCTAGGATAGGCATGGAACTTAAAATGAAGCAATCTAGGATAGACACCACACAATGATCTTGCAGTTAAAATTGAACAAACTTGTTTCTGTGAAGCAATATCTTCACTTAGATTAGATCATTGTGATTTTGGGTTTTAAAAAGAACATTTATTTGCTTTGTTTGTGGCAATAGGTCTATGCTCTCCCCTTAACTGGGTGATTAGAATACCAGACTTTCCTTTTCAGTTTCATGCAAATTTATTGCTTTAATTACATCCTTTAGAGAGCTTGCCATAGTGGGAAAAAGTACTCACCCTACGGGAACGACTCAAGTGGGTTCAAGCCAAAGCCAGGCTATTCCGCCCCACTATAAAATTTAAAGCAAATTTGGGGAAACCCTCTTTTGTCGGTAGTGTGCAAGATAACCATCCCAAAAGCCTTTGTTCTAAAGGTTGGGAGGTCTCCTGAGGGATTTTATTAATGCCGCACTGAATGGAAACCCTTACTACAAACCTAGTGTAGTAGCCAGCCGAAGTCAGTTTCTGAACATTCTGATAATCACAATGCAAGGGGAGGGAATAATCTGCCTCCAAGACACTCACCATATAACTACCAAGGACCATTTGCTCAGGGGATCCGATATCCACTTCTGTCACTTTGAGTATGCGCCTGGAAAAGACAAAAACATAGGCACCCCTTCGGGGGTGACACGGCTGTGTGAGTCAACGCAGTTCTAAGATGTGGGCTGTTGATTACTAGAATGACCTACTTGAGTACTAAGAGTGAGTCTGTCTGAATTTTCTTTCATGTGCTAAACCTATGAAAACATTTGTTGAAAACATTTTCTTGATCAAACACTTGATGTTAGTATAGGGTTTTAAAAATAATTGTTTTTAGAGTGTTTGCTATATTTTCATTTACATTAATTCAGATAAAAGATCATCTAAATTGAACATGAAAAACAATTGAAATATTTCACACACCTAATTTTCTGACATTCTGATATCTCTCCCATGCTTAGAGATTAGAAATCAATGAAATTTGTCAATAAATCAGTTTCTAATAGAATCAGGAAACCCAGGAAACAATTAGGGTACAAGAAAACATTGCAAAGAAGAAAATTTTTGCACAAAAGTTGACACGTATTGCTTCATTTCTGTGGATTTCTTCATAGATACCAAGACTTTGTTAGGGGATTCACTGATGAATACACTGTAGATCCTTTCGATTCTTGAGCTTATCATCAGAGATTAGCTCTATCTCAATGACATAATCTTAACCAACCTCTTGAGTTTGATAATATACCACAACCTTCTATTGAGTATCCCTCACATCCTAGTCAAATCCTCCAATGATATTGAATTCTTCCTTCAAAAACAAAGATCAAATCTTAAGAGTTCACTTTCAGAACAAATTTCTAATTTCTTGATTTACCTTCCCCAACAAGATTATGATATCCTTCATCATTGGAAGCCACAATCAAGAGTTAGGGACATCCTTGATCATATCATAAGATTTTCATCTTATCAAATCAGGACATCATCATCATTGCACTTGTTAGAACTGTGATCTAAGTTTAGAAGAACTCTTCAAAATCATATGCCTATCTTCACAAGATCTCAATCCAATAAATTAAGGGACAAAATACAACAAGAAGGTCATATCCAAAACACTCAAGAAGAAGGAGAAATCAGTAATCCTCTTTACATTATGAGTCATAATCCACTTTTCGACAAAGATATGGATAACAGAGAAGAAAATCCATTCCACCAATATAAAGACATGAGAAAAACACATATAGATAGTGATGATGAGCAAGATGAAGAACGTCTTAGAGAGGTCGAGCAAGATCCCAAATTCCATAAATCCTTAGAAAATATCTTGCAACATGATAAAGAAAAATACTTCCTCTATCTAGCTGACCAAGGAGCTAAATTGCCTCATGACTTTGGTACCAAGCATTTGAAAAGCAAACCTGAAGAATCACCCCTAGCTGATCTTAGTGCTTTGACTCAACAACTTAAGGCACTTCAAGGACAAGTTAAAGAGTTACAATGGGGAAATACAACAAAGAAATATACTCTTGAGGACATTTGTCCTTATCCTTTCGATTGAAGTCTCAACATGATCCCATTTCCCAAACATTGTGAAATTCCAAAATTTGATCGTTATAATGGGAAATTAGATCCAATCGATCATGTTAGAGACTTCTGAAACATGACTTTGGAGTTCGCTCATGAGGACACTTATTTGATGTTCTTGTTTCCTAGGAGTCTTGGAGCTCACTCTATGGAATGGCTATCAAAAATCACACCTCCTGTCAAGGCATTTGAGGAATTAATCAATTTGATCATACTACAATATTCCTACAATCTCCAACACCAAATCACTATGATAGATCTCTACAAAGTTGCACAAAAACTTGGTGAACCTTTTATTACTTTTCTTCAAAGATGGGGGAGAATCTTCACTAGATATCCATGTCCTATTCCTAAAAAGGAAAAGATGGTTACCTTCATTAACAGCTTGAATTTAGAGATGATCTATCATTTGAATTTACATTGTCCTTCTTCTTTTGAGAAATTGATTGAAGATGTTATAACCATCGAAGGTGCTTTGGTCAAAAGAGGAACAATGACAAGGATACTCCTAGCTCATCCAATCATCATAACAATCAGGACAAGTCTAAATTTTGGACTCGCAACAAGAACATGGTGAATGATGGTGTTGTTGATGCGAATCATGTCTCAAATAAGCCATTTGTCCTCAGTGCTTCGAGTGCTCCTTGCAACAACAATTATAACAATGTCAACTCGGTTACAAATCAGAGAAATAATCCCCCTCCTCTGAGGAACAATGTGAATCAAAATTCTACTCCCAATCTAGGGACTACCAAAAACCAAGGTTATCAAGGAACCACAAACACCAACAACTCCTCAGAGAATACCTCAAATAAAAATCCATAATGATTTTCATTCTTCTCGAATAGAAGAACTTATACTTCACTGAGTCAATCTTTGGAATCTGCATTCAAAGAGTTGATGGCTAAAAATTTCATTACCTTGCCACCTCAACAAAACTATGAACCCAGTGTGAAGCCTCCATCATGGAATGAGGCATACTATTGTGACTATCATCGGTGCAAAGGCCATCACACAAATAACTGTCAAGCCTTGAAAAATACCATTCAATACTTAATTGACAATGACATCCTTACAATAGAAGGACATCAAAAATCAAATGAAGATCATCAAGCTTTTCACAATCCTTTGCCCAACTATCAAAAGGGTGAATCTTCTAAAATAAATGTGAATCATATTGAGGATCCAATAATCAATCATATCTACACTGACGATGAATAGGTCAACATTATTAAAGTCAACAAGAAGGTGGAATATAGAGAAGTCAATGCAACAACAAGGGTACAAGCTAAAGTTGTCTTAAGGGGTGCCTCTTCAAAAACCACTAGGCCTCCACCTCAGCATCAGTATGATTTAGTCAACCAACTTTGAAAAACTCTGGCCCAAATTTATATCTTAGAAATCTTGAAGATTTCCCCAGCACATAAGGAAATTCTTGAGAAGGCTCTCATTGAAACAACTGTATCCACTAATTTGGATGTGGACCACTTTCAAGCCATGGTAGGACACTTGTCCTCACCCACATGCCTCTCATTCTCTAAAAAGGATGACGTTTCTATAACTCATCCTCATAATTCATCATTATACCTAGAAGTCATGGTTCACAAGTTTCGTGTCAGACGAGTTCTAATAGATGGAGGTGCTGGTTTGAACAAATGCACCATGAAGTTAGTTACTGCCTTAGGCTTTTTTGAGGAATTGATTTCAGAAGAAATATTACCATCAAAGCCTATGATGATGAGGAAAGAGCATCCAAGGGTCTAATAATGCTACCAATCAGAGTGGGACATGTTATCAAAAATACTTTATGTCAAGTATTAGACCATGATCTTGCATACAACATCTTCTTGGGTCGTCCTTGGATCCACGAAATCCAAGTTGTCCCATCCACATATCATCAATGTCTTAAGTTTCCTCATGATGGACAGGAAATCATGATACTGGCTGATAATTCAAAAATTCAAACTTGTGCCAATATCAAAGCCAGCCAAGATACTTTGGTTCCTAACAATCAGGAAGCTCGTGCTAGTACTTCTCTAAAGATTGACACATAGATTAGTTAGTTAACCAATGGTTTTGACAAGAAATTGACATTTAAAGACCATGGAGTTGGAGAATACTCTCTCTGTCTCACTAATTTATCCACATCCCCTCGGTCACATGGACAATCTTCCATCGCACAACATTAAACATCGGCAGCATCGACGTCAACACAATCACCAATGGAGCTGATTACAAAGTTTAATGGACAATTCATCAAATAAAAATTCCCCATGGAAGATCCTAAGGATAGGGAAATTTTAAACTGGCTCTATAAAGATGAAGATGAAGCAGTGCTTAATGTCAAATTACCAACAGAGAAATATGGAAAAGGATATTCTATCATGCAAAAGATGGGCTATGATAAGGGTCCCATCAGGAAAAGAAAGGAGTAGTTGAACCTATTAATCCTCCAGGACTTGCTGCAAAAGAGAAAACCGGATTAGGTTATGATACTACCTCAAAAGATAGAACATCCAAACAACTGCATAACACTGTCTTCACATTACCAAAAGGTTCAGAGTCAAGAGAAGCATGTTTGGTAACAATTCAAAATTTTGTGAATGGTAACTCTGACACAAACTCTGCTAAGTATGAATGGGACACCATTTATAATGATGAGTTCTACAGAGACAAAGAGGTTGATGTAATACACCAGTATACCCCAACTCTAATAGAAGGCGAGGTTCAAGGACTCAAACACGAGAATCCAAATTACGAAGTCACTATGATTCTAGTGATACTGAGTCAAATTTAAATGAACAAGACTATCATGAGAACAGTACCATCATTGATCCACCTCATCCCTTGGATCCTACCGTCAACTCCATTATGACCATAACCATAGCCGATTTCACACAACCCGATGACCTGATATCCTTGATCCATCCTGACCTCATTGATTGGGATTTATCTGAACCTATCAATATACCCATTTTCCCAAATGACGAAGCTATTGTAAACTTCCTTTCCGCAGACGACACAAATGATTGTTCCACCAGTGATTCTCAGAATAGATTCTTTAATTAGGAGAGTGTCAAGTCTCCCAGCTGCAAAAATAAAATAAAAAAAGAAAGATCTAATGGTGAAAACTAGAATTTGGTAGTATTAGATCAAACAAAAGATAAAATAAAGAGTGTATCATATGGTGAAAACCTTTTTGAGGCACCAGACGATGGGAATCTTGACACTCTCCTAGAGCATTATCATGAGCGATCGCCTATTTTTATTGAGCCTACAAATGCTGTCGATCTTGAAACTTCAGAAAAACCAAGGATTTTACAGTTGGCTACATCAATGACAGAAAAAGAAATAACAGAGTTCATGGAATTTCTAAAAACAAATCAAGTCAACTTTGCTTGGTCTTACGCAGACATGCCCGGTCTTGATCTTGATCTTATCATGCATCACTTATCCATCAAACTAGGGGTTAAGCCTATAAAGAAAAAACTCAGAAAGATGCACCCCCATGTTGCATTATTAGTTAAGGAAGAACTGAGAAAACTCCTTGATGTGGGATTCATAAGATTGATCAACTATGTAGAATGGATCTCCAACATTGTTCATGTATCCAAGCTAGATAAAAGTGTCAGAGTTTGCACAGATTTTAGAGATCTTAATAAAGCATGTCCTAAGGATGACTTCCCACTTCCAAGCATTGACACTATAGTTGATCTGACAACTGTCCATGCCATGTATTCATTAATGGATGGGTTTTTTGGTTACAACCAAATCAAGATTGCACCCAAAGACTAGGAGAAAACAACTTTCATGTGTCCATGGGGAACTTACTATTGGAATGTCATGCCTTTCGGTCTAAAGAATGCTGGGGCTACTTACCAAAGAGCCATGACTACAATTTTTCATGACATGACACATACATTCATGGAAGATTATGTAGATGACATATTGGCAAAATCATACACTAGAGAAGGACATCTTGAAATATTGTCCAAAATATTTGCAAGATTGGAGAAATTCAAAGTTCGCCTCAATCCTAAGAAATGTGTTTTTGGGGTCACATTTGGAAAACTCTTAGGATACATAGTATCCGAAAAAAGAATTGAAGTAGATCCTGCCAAAGTATAGGCAATCATGGAGATGCCTCCCCCAAGGAACATCAGTCAATTAAGATCATTACAGGGATAACTCCAATCTATATGAAGGTTCATTGCACAATTGGCCGACAAAAGTCTACCTTTCACACATCTCCTACATAAGAATGTTCCTTTTAGAAGGGATGACAAATGTGAGATGGCTTTTCAACAAATCAAACAATACTTGATGAACCCACCAGTTCTAGTACTGCCAAATCTAGACAAACCATTGATCTTGTACATTGCTGCAACATAGACATCCTTGGGTGCATTGCTAGCACAAGAAGACCATACAGGGAAAGAACGTGCAATCTATTATATAAGCCAAACATTAACAGGGCATGAACTCAACTACACTTTCATTGAGAAGGCTTGCCTAGCAGTGGTCTTTTCTTCACAAAATTTTTGACACTACATGTTAACTCATATGATTAATCTTGTTGCAAAGATTGATCCACTCAAGTATCTGTTAAGCAAGGCTACATTGGCAGGGAGGCTAGCAAAATGGGTTATGATCTTAAGTGAATTTGACATCCATTATATTGATCGCAAGGCAATCAAAGGACAAGTTATTGCTGATCAACTAGCTAAAGCACCACTACATGCAGAGCATCCCATGCACATTGAATTTCCAAATGCTGATGTCTTCAATGCCGAATCAAAACAACCATGGTCTTTATATTTTGATGGTTCTTTTACCCAACATGGATCAGGGGCAGGCATACTCTTTGTCACCCCTCAAGGTAATACCATTCCTTGGTCATACAGGCTAATGTTTCCATGCACCAACAATATAGCCGAATATGAAGCCTTAATCACCGGACTGAAGGTTGCATTGGAATGGAGGATCACTGAAATACAAGTCTATGGTGATTCACAGTTAGTCATTAATCAAATCAATGATGATTATCAGACCAAAGATGACAAACTGTTGCCATATAAAAAGATGGTTGACGACTTCAAGAAGTACTTTGTGGACATCAAATTCACACAAATTCCAAGAGTTGATAATAAAGCAACTGACGCCATGGCCACGATCGCATCATTACTACAACTCCCAGAAACTCAGGCTCGCTATGAATTTCTAGTGGAACAATCATTTGTACCTACTTATGACACCCCTAAAATCCAAATCATTTGCCACTTGGTGGGATCTGATTCACCTTGGTATGGCAAGATCTATGCCTACCTAAAAGATGACATCTTACCACCTAATTTATCTCATAACCAAAAGAAAAATTTTATTCACCAATCCTCTCGCTACACCCTTATTGCCGACACCCTTTATCGCCATGGTCTTGATGGTACTCTACTTTGATGTCTTGAGCGTGATGAATCTAACAAAGCTTTACAAGAAGTTCATGGTGGCATTTGTGGTACTCATTCAATTGGACTAACCTTATCCAAGAAATTGATTAGAATGGGTTACTACTAGCCTACAATGGAGGGGGAATCCTTCACTTTTGTTAAAACTTGCTCAAAATGCCAGATTCATGGGAATCTCATTCACACTCCTGCACAAGAACTTCAACCATTTCCACCAACCTAGCCATTCTCTCAATGGGGGTTAGATCTAGTTGGAAAAATTTATCCTTCCTCATTAAATGGACACAAGTTCATCATCATATCAATAGAGTATTTTACCAAGTGGATTGAGGTAGTACCTCTCACTAAAGTCACTGACAAACAGATCTCATCTTTTATACTCAACTATCACATTTGTTGGTATGGCATTCCCACCTCCATCATCACAGATAATGGATGACCATTCAAGAATTGGGATGTTGATGAACTTTGTGAGAGATTTCACATTCAACATAGATATTCTACACCCTACTATCCACAAGGGAATGGCCAAGCAGAGGCCTCAAATAAAACAATATTGAAAATTCTAAAGAAGACTGTGAATGATGCTAGAAAAGACTAGCACATTCAACTCAATCCCACCTTATGGGCTTACAGAACCAGTGTCTGCACACCAACAGGAGCCACACCATTTGCTCTAGTCTATGGAGCAGAGGCTATACTTCCTCTGGAAGTTGAGATTCCCTCTCTCAAAGTATCACTGAAAGGTCTCACAACTGATGATGACTACAGAGTTTCCCGACTGCAAAAACTAGAACTCCTTGATGAAAAGAGACCAAGAGCAACTGACCATTTGAAAGCATATCAACAGATGATGTCTCACAGCTATAATCACAAAGTAAAGCCACATACCTTTCAGGTGGGTGATCTTGTTCTGAAAGAGAACCCACGCAATCAGCAAGACAGAGAAAAGAAAGGAAAGTTTGAACCAAATTGGCTAGGTCCTTATGTGGTTATTGCAGTTTATGGTTCAAGATCCTACAAGCTATTGATGCCATAAGGGGACCTGTTTGATGAACCCATAAATAGCATGCACCTCAAGAAATATTACGTTTAAGTCGGCATCCATAAAATTCCTAAAAAAATTAGGAAAACAGTAGAAAAGGTCCTAAAAAATCCAAAAATAGCAGAAAAGGTCCTGAAGAAACATAGAAAACAGCAGAAAAAGTTTTGGAAAAATGGTTACCCTGGTGAAAACTTGGCAAACAGGCATCTTGGTAACAATAAAAAAAAAAAAAAAAAATTTGTCATAGGGTGAAAACCTGGCGACAGGCAGTCTATTGACAAGAAAAATGCAATAAAAACAAGTAGTGAAAATCTAGCAAACATACGCTATTTGTAGGTCTCCATCTATTAGCTCATGCTCTGTACTTGGTTTCTCAGCCTTCACTTCATGCATCTTTCCATCATCTTAGGGTCATACCAGCATCATGCTGCCATTATTTTCCTAGAACGATAACGTCTTACCATGGTTTGATTATTGTACATATTCATTTCGGCAAGTTGTGTTGATACTGGGGGCAAACGTTGACATACTGGGGGAAATCAACTTTCAAGGTTTTACCGAAACATCCAGATAGTGACATCAAACCCAATCATGCGAACAAACAACCAAATCACATGAACAACTATCCAATCATCAATACATATCACAACAGTTTTCAGCTAAGTACCTTATCATGACTCACATTTGGATGATCTAAAATCTGAATAATGTTTGGAATAGTAGTATCATATCTTGAACTATGGTTGTTTAATTTTTGATATCATCTTTGGAGCACACTCAATGATGTACCAAACTAGAGTGGCTAGGAAAGAAGATTTTTCTTTGTCTGTTGTCTTGAGGTTAACTATCCATCTACTGCAAATATGTCACGAGACATGATTTCTAAAGCAATATCATTGATGGAAATTCCACATTTGCATTAGAAGGTGGTTAGTCTTTGTCTGTTTATGCAAGAAATGCTTAGGTCATCTCGGTTCAATTATACCTCGATGCTTGTGTTCGCTTGCTATATCAAAAATCATGAAAGTTGTACTCAGGCCATCATGGGTGCTAATTTACCTTCTGATGCTTGTACATACTTCCAACATTTTAACACTCTATGATGATCCAAGAAAGCTACCAAAAGGCTCAATGACTAATTTATTTCATTTAGTTGCATTTCATTTTAGATCAGTGTACATATATCTGCATACCATATTTGCATTAGCGTTTTTGAAAGGGCTAACAAGAACAATCAACGGCTGTCATGTCTCTTTAGACTATTTGTGGAGGACATTCGGACATTTGTTTCATCACCTTTCATCTTCATTATCATTTCATCTAGATCCTACCATCTATCATTTTCCATTCATTTGCATCACTTAGGCTCTATTATCATTTCATCATCATTTCATTATCATTTCATATCATTTATCATATTCATTTCCTTTTATCATTTCATTTATCATATCATTTCTCATTTATCATTTATAATATCATTTCATTTATCATTTTATCATTTCATTTATCATTTATCATATCATTTCATTTATCATTTTATCATTTCATTCATCATTTATCATCTCATTTCATTATCCTTTTATCATTTCATTTATCATTTATCATTTCATTATCATTTCATGTCATTATCCTCTATCATATTATTTCATTAACATATCATTACATTGTCATTTCTGCTCGTTATCATTTATCATTATCCTTTCATGTCATGTACCATCATTATTTCATATCATCATTTATCATCTCATTCTCATTTCATATCATTTCATTCCATATTATCATTACATTTCATCACATATCATTTATCATCTTATCACACATCACATTATTATTAATCATTTCATTTATCATTTATCACATTATATTCATCTCATCCTATCATTTCATATCCATTCATATTACAAATTCATAACGCATATCATAAACACAACATTCATTTTCCATCATATCATCATTATTTACTTACATTTGAAAAAATCCAAAAACAAACATTCCATACATACATCTTCATATCATTTTCCAAATAACATTTTTCATACACATATCATATATCCCATAACGCATTTTCATAAATCACATCATAAGTCATCCATCTGCATGACATCATTAGTACGCATCATCAATTGATCATCATCATAAACACATCATATCAAATCATCTTGCATATCATGTTAGTCATCAAATCATTCAAATGCATACCAAAATCCATAACACATAGAAATAAATGCATATCACATAAATCATCCCATAAATGCACATTACATCATTAAAAATAAATAAATCATCACCACTGCATATCATCACTCATAAAAAATGATACAAATGTCCAATGTCCAATGAAACTAAAATGTTCAAAAAGAGATACATAGGATATGATAAAAAAATGGCATATACATGCTCCAAAAATGATATACATCACAAGACTAGCTGGTCGATGCCCCTGATGGAGCTGGTTTGGAAGGAGGTGGCCTGCCACTGGTACCTACATCTGGATCCTGTCGAGGCCCAGTAACCCCTAGGCTCTGTGTAGGTGTCTGTGATCTGCTCCTAGTCCTAGTGTGGGACCGTGGGAATGGCTCTCTGCGCTCAGGAGGACATAACTCCTCGTATCTGACACGGTAGTACTCAGCCTCCCTCGCCATCTCCATACCCTCTACAATAGCCTCCTGCAAGGATGCACTCTCTATAGTGCCCATCAGTCTCTGAGCTATGCCATCGGCCTCTGCTACCCTTTGTCTCAAAGCATCCCTCTTTGTGATCAACTGGGCTATCTGAGGATCTGGGGTAGGCTGCGATACCTATGCTGGTGCTGGAACCTGAGCTTGTGACTGAGCAAGCTATGCCTCTAACTGAGCTATTACACTCTGCACCTAACCTAGCTGTCCTTGAATAGTCTGCACCTAGGCCTGCAAAGTGGCTATCTGTTCCTGCTATGAAGAGGATGAAACTCTAATAATAGTCTATGGTCTGCCACCAGATCTGGGCCACTGTACAATCTTAGACTATCAAACCTCTACCCCACTGACCTCTCTGCCTCCCATCCATCATCTCCCCCATCATCCCCACTATCTGAGCTATCATCATCCTTGTCACCCTCCTCCTAATCTCTGCCACCCTCCTCCTCATCTCCGCTCTCCTCCTCCTCCTCTCCTCCACCCACCGCCTACTCTTTGCCAACTACACCCTCCTATCTCTCCACCTCTGGCTGTTGTACCACTACAATGGGCCTTGGCTCATCTGGGCATGTAAATTGTGGGAATTGATGAGTGTGGAAGTACACTAGGTACTCATTGAACATCCCTGCATCTATAACCTCTGGCATGTATGCCCATACCTCTGGTTGCAAACTAGAATACTCTATGTATGCCACCTGGTATATAATGCAATGTCCCCATCCGGGATCATCCTTGTGCCACCCATAGTGAACAACGCCCTGTGGCATCCCCTGCATGAATCCATACTGTCTCTGAACCCGTAAGGCGAAAAATCTCTCAATAATGAAAGGGGTCCGTCCTATCAGATACCGTGGTATGCAGACAAACGACATCTCCAAATGATATGTGTCCCAAGGCTCACAATCTATATATGGCCTCCATATAAAGACATCCACATCATCCAGTGCACGCCGCCAATACTCCAACTTTCCTAGCTTGGGCTGGACAAGTTCACCTAAATATGCCTCCACATATGGCCTACCTAGTGGCCTTGCCCTAGCACACACTGGCCTAGTAACTGCAATATGCTCCCAGGCCCAGATCTAGAGCAACGTCACACTGCTGGCCAAACTAGTCAACCCTTGGTACACTACCTGATGTAGATCGTGATATAGATGCACCAAAATATAGCTCCCCCAAGAATACCTCCATGGCTGAGTCACCATCCACTCTAGCATCCTCCCCCACCTAACTGAAAATCCCTTCGACTGATGGTCCAGTCCAAGGAAGCCTCCAATAAATGCTGCCAACATAGTAACTAAGGCAGGATACCTGCTGAAATCCACCCACGGCACCCAATAGCTAGCTATAGACACATCACCATAGATCCTTCTCAGTGCCTCAGTCCCTCCTATCTCCTTGTGGTCATAAACCATAAGGGCACCTACCACAGGAATCCCTAGAATCCTATATACATCCTCGAGTGTCACGGTCATCTCACTCATCGGCAAATGAAAGGTGTTATGATTAGAATGCCACCTCTCTGCCAATGCAATCAGTAGTCCCCTATTGACTCGAATCCCTCACGGGATAGTCAACAAGGATCCCAGTCCACAGGCACCTATCCACTGTACCTCTACAAGAGTCAGCTCTCCTATCCAATCCCAACATATCAAAAAATGCTCTCTAATCTGGAGGTTGTCAAACACCTCCTATTGTCATCACAAAGACAACTAATCAGACTCATACCAAAGGCTCCTAGCATGTGCTCTATCATATCAGTGACCCATATCATGTGCGTGACCCACATCAAGTGACCCATATCAAGTGACCCATATCAGTGACCCATATCAAGTGACCCATATCATGTGCGTGACCCATATCAAGTGACCCATATCATGTGAGTGACCCATATCACACAATAAAAACATCATTCTATTTGTATTTCAAGCATAAATGCAAATATGTTGTCATATCAATCATTTACTATTTGTTTTCTATTATAGAAAACAAATTTATCAGAAGTCATATCAATTATTTACTATTTGTTTTCTATCGTAGAAAGCAAATTTATCAAGAGTCATATCAATCATTTATTATTTGTTTTCTATCGCATAAAGCAAACTTATCAGAAGTCCTATAAGGCATTTACTCTTTGTCTTCTATTCGGGGAAGCAAAGTTATCTGTTAATCATCAGATTTTCTATCATTTATCTATATCAGCATGATGGAAAAACAATTTCTTTATCTATTGACCAAGGACACAATATAGACCATTATTTTTCATCCTGGCATTCTGCAAAAATTTTCCTAGATGCGCTACTCTGTGCCTCCAATGCGCTAAAACGCAAAAATGCTAAAGTCTCTCCTATAAGCGCTAAAACCCTGGATGCGCTAATCTACACAGCGTATGCACTATTTCATATCCTATGTGTTAAAACCCTAAATGCGCTAAACTAACCAGTGGATGCGCCACTTTATAACCTCGAGGCGCTAACCCACCCCTGTTGTGACCAATTCCTAGATGCGTAACTCTGTGCCCTAGATGCGCGACTTTGTGCTCTAGCCGGACTCACACTTATAAGCGCTAAACTACACTTCGTATTCGCTAGAACACTTGGTTTTACCCTACACCCTATATGCGCTAAAACACGCCCTATAAGCGCTACGAAAATTTGCGAATACGCTAAAACAGAACCACGGATGCACTAAAACAAAATTTCAAAACTTAAATCCGCATAAAAACATAAAAAAAGGCTAAAAATCATGGAATTTCGACGCACAAAGGGTTTAATCGACTCACCGGTGGTCCATACGTGGCTAGTCTCTGAAATTGTTGCGCCCGCTCGAATCTATGAGTGTGCAATGGAATCGGCATCTTGCTAAGTCACTGTTAGAGCCTCCAAACTCACTGTAGCAAAAGAGTGAAAATGACTTCCACTTTTACCCTTTTTACCTTATATGAATTATTTAAGGTGGGTTTTTGAGGGCATTTTCATTTTCATCACTTTATTTCACCAGGGGCAGCTTTTTCGTACCCATTTTTTGGGAGCTAAATCACCAAACCACTCGTAGAACATTATTTTCATCAAATTTTTGAACTTCATATCACCCTCTGTGATTTACCTCCCGAGGGGGCATCATTAGCATCAACATCAAAAACATATCAGGGGCAAAATAATTTTATTTTTCTTTGAAGCAATATGTTTCACACATCACTTCAAAGAGGGGCAAAATGTATGTGCATAAAATTGGTCATGTTTAAATAATCTTGACATTTAATTAAATATTTATTATTTAATTAATTCCTCTAAAGTCTTCTACAAGTAATTAAATTTAATTAATTTAATTACATTGTTCATTCATTATTCTCCCACCATAATTAAATAAATTCTTTTTATTTGATTATTTCACATATCTACTTGATTAAATTAAATAAATACATTTTATTTATTTAAGTTAATTATCATCTCTTAAATTTAATTAAATCTTTTTAATTAAATATCTCTTTTTCTATTTTAAACTTTCCTCTAAATTAATTAAATACTTTTATTTAATTAATCTCATAACACATGTCATTCCTTCTAATTTAATTAAATATTTTATTTAATTAAAGGATCTTCTGCTTTCTTCAAATCATAATTAGATAATTATGAAATCTTCTGATTTCCTCAAAATCTTAATTAAATATTTAGTTAAGAAAAATCAACATTGCACTCATAAATAAATAATTGAATTAGATAATTCATTATTTATCTTATCAAAATCTTTCCATTTTTCTTCTAAAAAAGATGATTTTTAAATCATCTCATCTTATCTCTTCCATGAAAATGGAAAAATCTTGCTTTTCTCGTTTTCTTCTATTTTTCTCTTCAGTCTCATCCATCTTCAACCGTTCGATCTGTCAGGAATTATCACAGCCGTTGGTCAATTTAGCCAATCAAAGTCTTTCAAAAACTCTATAAATACAGGTGCAAATCCAAGCATTGGTTACAACACACAACAAACACACGAACATATGCACTCACATATTTTTAGCATCACAACAATATTCATATTTTAGCAATATTCTCATCATAGCATAATACTTTCATTTTAGCATAGTATGCATTTCATTTATATCTCATTCTTTAGTTGTCCATTTTGTTGAGTTTGATCTGCTGAGTCTGAGAGCAACTAGAAACAACAAAATGTTGAAGATAGAGAGAAATAAAATGACTTCGAGGAAGCTTCCATTTACAGTTTGTTTATTCTGTTTTTCTTTCAGTTTCTTTGATCTAATGTTTTATTAAATGTGTTTTGAATTCATTATAATAGATCAGATTTTCATACACACAATATTGATCTATCCACCATACTGAACTTCATTGCACCACCGAAAACCTGTACTTATTTATTACAATTTTCTCAATATCCTCAACATATACAACCTTAAAGACATTAATATCAATAGTGTTGACATAAATGACAACCAAAAATTAGAAATATACAACAATATCCCCTTTGTAATTGATGGTAGCACATGATGTGAAAAACACCATCAAAACAACTTTCTCTTAGCACTTTCTCTCCCTTAGATTTTGACTCTTTTATCCTTAACTCTTTCACAGTTTTTCACATGACTCTTCTCCCCCATTGACATCAATGACAAAGATACAAAATATCTTTCTCCACAAAAGCTATGAACCACATTTTTGAATATTTGACTATCCCCCCAAGTAGCAACCACCACAACATCAATCTAGATCACAATAGATGACTATGAAATGCATAGACTGATGCAAATCAATGCATCTTAATTTTGATTAGGAGGGGTAATCACCCCTAGCTTCCCTATGAGATACTCAAAATTATCCTTAGGTAAGGGCTTTGTAAATATATCCACAATCTATTCCTTAGTGGGCACATACTCCAATTTGACTTCCTTTTCACTCACCTTCTCTCTGAAAAAGTGAAACTTGATAGATATATGTGATGTAGAGGGTCTATGACTTTGAAAGAAACACCAAAGTTCTCAAGGTTTGCAAGTCACAATCCCAACCACTCTTCCAGGCACTCTGATGAAGACAAACATCAATAATGCACCAAATGGCTTATTTGCCTTCCTTATGGACCCAAACCTTAGGAACACTCTTAAGAGACCCAAACAAACTTGTTTTGAATGATTTCAAAGCCCAACCCTTTGACTTAGACACAAAACCAATTTTTCACCTTAACTAGGCTACTAGCCCAGCTAGGCCTCTAGCAAAGGATTTTTGACTTTGCACTCAAAATTTCCAAAGGAAACCCCAAAATAATGATTGAAACAAATGTGGTTTGTGATGATACATAACATACTAGATTCTTGATGGCACTTGTTTTGGAGCACACCAATCAAAAATCTGTTGTTTCCTCCAATTTAGGCCTAATTAGCCCACTTTTACATAGCAACCCCTCTTTAAACTTAACCCCTAACCATGAAACTTTCAGAATTCTCTTAAAATGACTCAAAATCAAGGATTCCAAGTTTTTAGGCTTCTATGACACCCCTAACACGCTCAAACACAAAACCCTCACCAAATTGCTCCAAAACTAGGGCCTCTTGAAAACTAACCTTCCAATCACTTCCAGAACTTTCTCATTGACTCTACACCATTAGGAAAAAATATTTATTCAATCCAAACTCAAAAATATACCCGTTATGAAGGCAGATCTTCTGCTGCTACACCCTAGCCTCCATCTTCAAGCATTTTTCACAGTCAAATCTTGGTGTACACCATTTGATTCTTCTTTCCTGCACTTTATATTGTTAGTCCAGTATGGTACATGTTAAATATGATCCATTTAACAAGATACAGTCATAAACTCCCATGAAATAGATCATTTATCCATGAAAAACCCTCAAACTAGTGTAATTTCTGTGTTCTTTTTTAGGATAGTCAATATAAAATGCAAAGAAATTAATTATTACTACTTTTAGAGCCTTCAATGGTGTTAAAATATGTAAACACAAACTCATAAAGCATCCTACTAGACATAACTTCAATACAAATCAAGTATTCATCAAAAGAACACCATAAAATGCAAGAAAACTATGTTTTTCACTATTTCCATAAAACAGTCCGTATAGTACTTTCTCCAAACGCCCAACCTCCATACAAATGATTATTTTTGGGTTATAGAACCATTCCCCAACTGATCCAACCGTTCTTGATTGATTACAATGCATAATTACCTCTAAAACACCTAAAACTCATTTTCCCACCTAAGTTGGAATTTGAAAATCTAAATTTTCCAACTCTTATTTTATTGATTCCTACAACCTAAAAACTATTGAATCTTTAACATTCAACCTTATTTGACATAATTAAATCATTTTATACCTCTCTAAACCCCTAGGACACTATTGGTCCATTTACAATCATTTTTGGTCCTATGGTCCTTATTAGGACCCTTAGGACTTTTGATCTTCCAATTACTCCCATCGATGCCAAATGCCATTATAGGCTTCAATATGTCATAATTGATGTTCTAAGATCCTTGAAAATTCTTCATGACTCCTGCATCCTCCTGGCTCTTGAAATGTTTCATGAAGTGCTTGGGTGCTCCTGCACCAATATGCTTGGTTTTTGAATGCAGCACCAGATTCTTAGAAATGTTAATTGCACTTGAATTATCATAGAATATAGCAATAGGTTCATCATACACAACTCTGATATCTTTCAACATCTGCTTCATCCACTATACTCGAGTACAATTGTTAGCAACAACAATGTATTATGCCTCTGCAGTAGATAAAGAAATGGCACTCTACTTCTTTCCCAAGAAAAATGCACCACCAACAGTACTCTTTCTATGATTCACATCTCCTGCCCAATCAGCATTAGTAAAAGCACTCAAAGTAAGGTCATCTTCTTTAGGATACCATAGGCCAAAATCAATTGTCCCCTTCAAGTACCTGAAAATCCTCTTCACAGCTGTCACACGAGATTCCTTAGGATCAGCTTGAAATCTTGCAACAATGCATACAACATTCATGATATCAGGTCTAGTTTGAGTCAAATAGAGCAATCCACCAATCATGGATTTTTATCTAGTCTAATTTTTTTTAGGAGAATCATCATCTTGTGTTAACTTACATCTGGTCACCATAGGTGTACCAATTGGCTTTGAATCTTCCATACCAAACTTCTTTAGCAATTCTTTCACATACTTGGAATGAGATATAAAGATCCCTCTATCTAGCTGAGTAATTTGTAATCCCAAAAAGAATTTCATTTCTCTGATCATAGACATCTCAAACTCACTCTGCATCTCATTATCAAACTTCATGCACAAACTATCATCTCCTTCAAAAATGATATCATCAACAAAGACTTCAACAATCAAATCTTTATCATGATCAATCTTGAAATACAAATTATTATCAAACTAGTACCTTTATTAAATCCAAGCTTCAACAAATACTTGTCCAATCTAGCATACCATGCTCTTGGGGCTTGCTTAAGTCCATACAATGCTTTCTTCAACCAAAAAACTATTTCTCCTTGATCAGTCAGTTGAAATCCATCAGGTTGCTCAATATACACTTCTTCTTCCAATTCACCATTTAGAAATGCTGACTTGACATCCATTTGATAAACTTTGAAGTTTTTGTAAGTAGCATAAGCAAGAAATAGTCTCACAGCTTCAATCCTAGCAATAGGAGAAAAACTTTCTTCAAATTCAATTCCTTCCATATGTTAATATCCTTTACACACAAGTCTTGCTTTATTTCTAACAACTTCACCTTGCTCATTCATTTTTTTTTGAAAGACCCATTTAGTTCCAATTACATTTTTTTTCTTAGGTCTAGGAACAAGAATCCATGTATCATTCTTCTTAATTTGTAGTAATTCTTCTTTCATTTCTTCCACCCAGTGTTCATCTTTGCATGCTTCATTGACACTATTAGGATCAGTCTTTGAGATCAAATAGTATTCTTCTACAATTCTTCTCCTAGCTTGAACACCTTTGTTCTTATCACCAATAATTTGATCTTCTGAATGATTTAGTCTTACATACCTTGGAGTCTTAGGGTGTTCTTTAACTTCAAGCTCTTGTGATCTCACTTCTGCACTTTCACTAGTTCCTTCCTCTTGATTTTCCTGATTCACGAGAATGATCTGAACTTGATTTGGAGTCTAAACTTTCCTTCCTTTATCTGAATTATCATTTTGATCATCTGAATCATATCCACGGGTTCTAGATGGTCTAGTTGTGTCTTCATCAACCTTGACATTAGCACTTTCAATTACTTTCCTCAATCTCTTATTGTAGCATCGGTAGGATTTAATTTTAGTAGAATAACCAAGAAAGATTCCTTCATCACTTCTAGCATCAAAATTTCCTATATCTTGATCTCTTTTGATATAAAATTTACTCCCAATGATTTTGAAGTATCTAACAGTAGGCTTATGACCATACCATAACTCATAAGGAGTCTTTATAGTATTACCCTTGACATGTACCTAGTTGAGAGTGTAAATGAAAGTACTCACAACTTCTCTCCAATAGATATGCAGAACATTTCCTTCTAACATCATAGTCCTAGCAGCTTCTTGAATTGTCTTGTTCTTCCTTTCCACAACTCCATTTTGTTGAGGGGTCCGCGGGGTAGATAATTGTCTATTTATCCCATGCTCTTCACAAAAATAATTAAACTCACTAGAAGTGAATTCACACCTTTATCTGATCTCAGACATTTAATCTTTAGACTTGTCTTTGTCTCAACCATAGCCTTATGAATCTTGAATTTCTCTAGAGCTTCAAATTTTTCCCTTAAGGAAGTAACCCACATTAATCTAGAATAATCATCAATAAGTAACAAGAAATACCTATCTCCTTGTAAGCTTCTGACTCTAGAAGGACCACACAATTCAATATGCACAAGCTCCAACACTTCATTTAAACAATGTTGTTTGCTCCATAATGAAACTCTAGTTTGCTTCCCTAACTAGCATTCCTTGCATATAGTATTAGTAGGTTTTATCAACTTAGGAAGATCTCTCACTACCTGAGTAGAACTTATCTTGATAATATTATCAAAGTTTACATGACACATTCTCCTATGCCACAACCAACTTTCATCAACTTAAGCAATTAGAAAAATTTTACCAGTAGCATTTAGGTGAATGATATTACCTTTTTTTTTTTGTACCAAATGCTATCACATTTCCACAACTCCCCAATATTCTACACTTTGCATTCTTGAATTGAAGATTGTATCCCTTGTCAACCATTTTTCCAACACTTAAGAGATTATGCTTCAAACCTTCCACATATAGAACATCATCAGTATTATGTTTACCATCAAGAGAAATGGATCCTATGCCATGGATTACACAAAATTTTTCATCACCAAATCTTACAACATTACCATCATACTTTTCCAAGCTCACAAATTTACTTTTATCACCTATCATGTGATGAGAGAATCCACTGTCAATCACCCATTCATCTTTTTCTTCAACTCTGGCAGCTAGAGCTTTCTCCACATTTGTGCAACTAGCAGATTTAGTATGTACTGGATCATTTTCCTTGATAGCAATAAACACCCATTCATCCTCACTTAAATTCCCTTTATCAGATTCATCATCTGTCACACTTTCTTTGGAATCTAGGCTTGTTAGGTCTTGGCTTAGGAACTCTTTTTGGACACCTTGAGGCAAAATGACCTATCTTATTACAAGAAAAACATTTAAGAGACAATTTACCTTTATACTTACCTTCTCTTCTGGCTACCCTCTTGACAATAAGTGCTTCAAGCTCATCTAGTTTTCTCTCTTCTTCAATCTCTCTCATTTCCTATTCATACTTGGACATTTTTCTAGAAGAAATTTCTCTCAGATCATATCTCTACTTATCTTTTCCAGAGATAGTAGCTTTGAATGCAGATTCTATCTTAGGAAGAGATTCACCAAACTCACTTAAATCAAAAGAAGTAAGCTTACCAATAAACATGTCTCTGGTTACATTTGTCATAGTCTGGATCTCCTCAATAGCAATAGCTTTGTGTTTGTATGTAGCAGGAAAGGATCTGAGCACTTTAGCAACAATCTCTGATTCTTCCAATGTTCCACTAGCACATTTGATACTACACACAAGTTCATTCACTCTTGTTATCATCTTCACCCATTCTCAACATTTCATATTTCCCTTTCAAGCTTTGCAACTTAGCAATATTCACATGGGTATCACCTTCATACAAAGTTTCCAAATTTTTCCAAATCTCATAAGTAGTCTTTAGCTCCATTACATTTGTCATCTCAGAATCAGTCAAAGAACTCAACAATGCTTCCTTAGCCCTGATATTGTACTCAACTACTTGAATCTCAGCTGCAGTAGAAGGACCATTTTGTGAGATGATATACCTATTCTTTGTAATTGTCTAGTAAGGTTCACCAATGCATCTCAGATGACACTCGACTCGAGTCTTCCATAGAGAACAATTTGTTCCATCAAATCTCAGACTATCCTTCTTTTGAGGAACCTGCTCCAATACCAATTGTTGGCAACACAAGGGAAGACAACTGACAGGGGGGGTGAATTATTTGTCACATAAATTATAAAGATTAAAATTATTCTTAGATCTAATAAATAAACATTAAAGCATAAACCATCACAACATCAAAAACACACATAACACCAAGATTTTTTTACGTGAAAACCCTGTTAGGGGAAAAACCATAGTGGAGATTAATCCACAAGATTATACTATGTTAAATATATAAAATTATTATACATGGAAATGCACATGCATTCAGGCACACTGCCTAGAGCTCACTACTTAAATACAAAAGGATTATTGCCCAAAGGAAGACTCACTATCTTACAGAAACATTCAGACTACATCCGGAAGATTTTGAACTGAGAAAATAACATCTGCTAATGCTTGATTATAGTTTCAGTTAAGAACATAAACATCTACTCACTCTTCTTCACACTTTTCTTCTACCTTCGAAAGATTAGAACATTATTCACACATAACAAACAACATACTTCGCACACCATGCCTTCAAATGGTATAAACAATCAATCATATATATCCACAACTAGAGATAACATCAAATACATGTCGGCTCAACAAAATATAAAATGTATACAAACTGTCGGCCCAAATCAATAAACAATTATCAATGCATACCAAACAATGTCAGCCAAAACATAGTAAGCACCCAAAACAACATGTCTGAAAAATGAAACACATTAAACAATTATGCCTCAAAGATCCACAACACACTAGAATCACCCTGTCAGCCATGATCATGAAAAACATGAACTCACAAAAGAAAATTACCTATCACGAACACAACAATCAATGCAGACCAACAAAATAGATATATCATGATCTAGAAACATCCACAAGCATCATGAATCACCAGAGAAGCATCCACAACAACTCATATTACTAGAATCACATCATCTTCTTTCAGGAACACCAACTGAAGCAACAATAATTGTTAGAACACAGATAATCATAACTCAATCAAATCTTCATGCAAACCTCTAAAACTTCATGTGGATAAACTAGATGTACTTGCCAAAAAACCCTTTTATCCACAACCTCTTATCATCAATATACTAAGCTAGACACCATGTTGAACTTCATTGCACCACCGACAATCTGTAACTTATTTTATTAAAATTTTCTCAATATCCTCAACATATAAAAACTTAAATAAATTAATGCCAATAGTGTTGAGATCAATGACAACCACATATAAGCAATATCCAACAATTCTCTTGGTGACAAAGTTTTTCGAAGATGAGTTGGGAGAGGAGCGAAATTTTAGTTGCAAGTTCACCATTGAAGGTATTTATAGTACTCGCTTGTTTCAACTTACTTTCTCGGAATATTTATGTCTACATTTCAGAAGGTTATCTATTGTTGAGCTATAAACTCTCATTCATATATGCAGGTTATGAATGTGTGTTTGGAGTAACCTACGAGGGCCTAGAAATCAGAGATATTTGTCTAGGGCCTATGAGTTTAGATGAAGTAAGAAGTAAATTTAGTAAACCAAATCTGCCACCCACCACTGAATGCATAATTGATAGTGGATTGGTTGAGATTGTTGCATTTCCTTTATTAGTGCAATGCCCTGAACTCATCCTAGAATGCATTAGGCACTATAATTCTCAAACATGAGAGGTTAGGATAGAGGATAATTGACTAGTTCTGATAGTCCAGAGGTCCACCTTTGTGTCTTGTCTAAGAATCCCAAAAAAGGGTGAGTATTCTTTATCCTTAACAGGCTCTTCTACATGTCTTCATACTTGATATATGCCATTGCTAGCACTAGACCTTGCCCTAGATTAAGACCAAGTGATTTACCTCTAGAGAAAGTTCCCATTTATAATTATTTTGATAAGTTGCAGCTTCATAAGATATTTCAGTAGTTCAAGAGAGTGACTAATACTTTTACTATGAGAATGGTTGGGGAGTTGCAGCGACATCCTACAATGCGGTTATCACTTGAAGCAATACAATTTGTGGATTTCTATGGCAGTCATTTCATTCAATTTTAGAGATTCTCCTATATAAGGGTTGGTGGATATGCATGATTCTCAAACAAATTACCTAAATACCCTGAAGATAAATGGGTACTCATTGAAGTAAGTAGGTAGTTGGCCAATGTAAACATGTTGTGCCAAGGTAGGAAAAGGTTGAAAGTTTTCTTTCCCTTTGGTTTTGGTGCTTATAGTTGTCAATCTATGTTTGATTCCCTAAATATTGAAAAGGAATTGTCTAAGTATATTTTCTCTCATATGAGGAATTAGTTCCTTTTCATTTAAGTGATTATATCAAGAATAATTTGAAACTAAGTCCTAATTTCTTGCATCGGCCTAGCCTTGAGGATTTTTGGGTTGACTATTTTGATGAGTATGAAGTCAAGAAAATGAGTTGGATGAGGTTGTTAGTGGAACATATTATCATCTATTATTTGAAATGGGATCTATAGGGCATTGTGGAATATGGGTCCGACATGGTAGACCTCGTCTATACTAAACTAATGGAAAACTGACCTATCCCTTCCATGGAATGGAGCGGTAGAGACAAAGAGACTATTGAGAGAAGGACTACCGATGTATTGACTAGAACACAAGAGTGGGTGACCAAGAAAAGAACAAAATAGTCTCATCCTCACACCAAGTCTAAAGAGTCATGACCCATCGATGAAACTTCTCAAGCTTCTGCAAGTGGAAAATTGACTGGTGATATTTCCCAATCATTACCATTGGAGGCTCAAGGAAATGGTGGCGATGATCCACTAGACAAAAATGTGTTTTCACAAATTTGTGGGGAAGATATCTTTAACTTTCCTATTTTGGAAAAAGAGAATGAAGGAGATGAGGAAGAGGAGGGTTTGGAAACCCTAAATATCAATTCCTCTCCCTCTCAGGATGAATCGCCTATCAAAGAAGTAGGTACATCTCTGAAGCCACAAGCAATTGCATCTGTAGAGAAAACCCCTCTACTTACTAGGACATTATTCAAATCTCTAGGTTTTAAGACAACCAAGGTCTTGGTGACTCCAACCTAGTTGGGGGACTCTTTGTTAAGAAAAAGAAAGGCTATACAACGTAGTTTACCTAAGTAGGATATGGTGGGCCAATTTTTACAGAGAACTTGAACCCCAAAATTGAAAAAGTTAAAGACTACTGGAAGGTTGATAGATGATATAGAATCAGGAAGCCTCCAAATAGAAATTACACACCCTTCAACGCAAAAGGATGTTACTCAAGTAGTAGCAAGTTATTTTGAGGTGAATAGAATAGACCTTGGCCCTCTTACCAGAGATGGAGATGTTTAGATTTTTCAGGTGTCTACGGCCAGAATGGTGGAAAGATAAAAAAGGATAAAGAAAGTAAGAATGAATTAAAGGCCCAGGTTCAAGACTTGACTGAATTTATAAGGTCTATCTTTGAGCTTGTTACCCAACCCCTTTCTCAAGTTGATTCCTCTGTATAATCTCTAACTGTTGTTGGAAAGGAAGCATTGATTAAAATTAAAAGTTTCCAAACCTTAAGTAAAGTTGTTGATGATTGGAGTGAGTCTTTGATTAAAAAGCGAAGCTTTGTCATTTTTGAATCCATAAAATGCTTTCAAGAAACAAACACTTTGAAGACAACTTTGGGGGAGGAAATTGTTGTAATTGAAAAGGAAGAGAAGTTATGGAACAATTATCAAACTGAATTGAAGTTGATGTTAGGTTGGGATATGGAGAATCTGGCTACAAAGTAGATCATACTGAATGCTTCAAATACCCATTACTTGGCGTGGAACAAGGGGGTGGAGTGGAAGTTGCAATTTGCTAAACAAATTTTACAAAAGCTTAGGGAAATTATTGATGAGTGCACTACTATTTCAGAAGAAGCATTGGGCACCTTGGTGCTTTTGAGTTACTCCAAGATAAAAGTGAGATTAGGAATGACATTGACATCAAGAGTCTAATAGATAGTTTCTAGAAAATGGTTAAGGAAATGCTTGATTCACCTTCACTCAATGTTGAGCACCTACAGAAGTTTAGTGAATTACATTTGGTCGCATCCCAAACAATTGATCTCATGAAGGTTTGTGAATGTCGTAAGGATACAACTAAGGATAATCATCTGACATGGAAGGTGAGGATGAAAAATGTGGCTATTCCTCATCATAAGGAGTTGTTACATATCCTTAAAGCCTTCCAGGCCTAGAAAAAGAAACCCTTGGTGACCCTAGAGGATGGAAACGAAGCGATGCCATCATGATGGCTCAACTTCCTTTCTTTCTTTTATTTGTCTTTTCATTTTGATCGGCTATGAACAAGAAAAAGAGGTAGTTACTCATCTACCTATTTAATTGTATCTATTTTCATATGCTCTCTCTCTCTAAACACTTTGAAATGACTCAATATGACATTTTTCTGTGAATGAAATTATTGTTTGTCTTTGGACATTTAGTTTGTAAAGTTAATTTGGGTTCTTAAATATTTGTGTTAGATAACATCTTAATGCAGTATATTATATTTATGTAATTGATTCAATTTTCATCATAATTAATTTCATTTCTCATATGGTATTGGATGTATATTTTGTTCTTGAATAGTTTAACTAAAATTGGTCTTTGTGCCAATTCTTCTTGCTTGTTGAATCTTGCAT
The DNA here is from genome assembly GCA_007258455.2 of Sequoia sempervirens. NCBI lineage: Eukaryota > Viridiplantae > Streptophyta > Pinopsida > Cupressales > Cupressaceae > Sequoia > Sequoia sempervirens. The sequence goes on from VDFB02020836.1 coordinate 75,988, forward strand.
CTGATATTTAGGAATTTTCTTGATATTAGGTTTTCCTTTACTACTTTCTGGTTAAAAGCATACATGATATTTGATTTTTTCATTTAAATTCACTGAAAAATCTTGTGAGGGAGTTGTACCTCAATAAAATTCAAAGGATATTTTTCTTTGCTTAAAGGTTAAGTATTACGAGCTATTTGGTTCATGTTGGCACTTTTCGGACATGGATTGTGATATCTCAAGGTGCCCAATCTATTAGCCAATAGATTTTTGGTGACTCCACTGGGGAGAGAGTTGTCAAGTTCTGGTTGTCTTGTCTAGGCATACTTGATGGGTAATTTAATTAACCCTAGATTCTCATAGATTTACTAGAGGGGAAAGGAGTAGGGGAGTTTCTGGTCCTATTTTTGAAACCCTAGAAATAAATAATTTTTCCTATATCATTCCCTCTAGGTGAAGGGTTGGGGCTAGAAGTGAACCCACCTCACCTACTAAAACACCTGCAAATCACTCTATCTCCCAAGAACTTATTTTACACAAGACTATTTTACTAGTTGTAATTAATTTTCCCCTTAATATGGCTCATCAACAACCCCAACAGCCCATCCCTTGGGATGCTACTATTGGTCCTTTGCGGATAGGAAATAACTTGCATGATTTACCCAAGGGTTCTCATAAGAACTTGCCTAAATTTTGAGGAGATGAAAATATTTCACCGAAATAACACATTGATGCCTTCTTCACTGCATGCAGCGTGGTTGCAGTACAAGAAGAATATGTAGAAGCTAGATTGTTTGTAAATTATTTAGCTAATGTAGCGACACAATGGTTTTATTAGTTTCCTCTAAGATGTATCACTAATTGGGCCACTATGTGCAATAAGTTTGAAGTGAGATTCAAAAGTGCAAATGATGACCTAACTCTGATAGAACAAGTCACTTAGATGAAGAAAGAGGCAAATGAGTCTATGAGAGACTTTGTGGACAAGTTTAACAGGATAGTAAATTGAATTAAAGTTGCTAAGAGACCCTCTTAGGAAATGAAAAAAATGTTTCTTCATCAATGCGCAACACCCTGATATTGGTCTTCTCTTAAAGATGCAACCATTGAATACTCTGGAAGCCACACAGGCATTAGCACTTGAAATAGAGGATGATTTTATTTTAGTTGGGAAATGAAATTTTTTTTCATATGAACAAAGAAATTCCTACTACTTCCTCTAATCCTATGATCCAGAGATTGTCTAATGACATAATTGGTCTCAAAAGGAAGATGTTGAAAGGTAACCAGCCCTATCAAGATATTCCCAAGAGGACAATTTTTTAGCTAGGAAATAAGATAATGCCTTTGCCTCCAACTCAAAAAAGGCTAGAAATTGAAGCTCCTCCTCCAGAAAATAGAAAGAACATGTTTCTTTAGACTCACATTTGATCATGATGGTGTTGACTCCCTCGAAATGAATTGGTTTATGCAATTGACCACTACCAAAGAAGTTATTGAAGAAGTCACATAGGAAGGTACTTCATCAAATCAATATGGTGACTCTGCAAATGGATACTTAGAATTCAAACCCAATGATGATAGAGGAGGATATGTTTACATCACTTTGGATAATGCTACCTGCACTGCTATTACTTGAAGCCAACAACATCACAATCAAAAAGGTACTTCAAATTACCCCACGGTTTTACTTACAAAAGCTAGTGCAACTTCCAAGGGTGAAAACATTTCACAAAGTGTGGTTAATAGCTATCCTAAAAATCCTAGTGTACCATCCCTAGAAGGTCAAGCAGGGGCTTTTGATATTGTGGAATTTTGTAAGACTACTAAAGTTCAAATTTCTCAGGCTGAGTATTTAAAGATGAATCCTAATATGTTAGGTAAGGAAATTCTGAATTCACATGCAGGCCTAGATGAAGTAATGATCAAACCCTAGGATTCAACCAATAACTCTACATCTAATAGTAAAATGCTCTCTCCATCAACCTCTAATAAAAAACCTTACCCATTATATGTATCATTATTTGTAAATGGGTTTAGAGTTAACAATTGCATCATTGACTCAAGAGCTTCTGATAATGTCATTCCCACACAAATTCCTAAATCCCTAGGGTTAGAAGTGACTCGGAAATTCATAAAATTATATTCAATGGACTCCAAGCAGGTTCCCTTACTTGGACAAATCAAAGATGCTCAAGTTGGACTTGTGGCTTATCCAAACAAGCGACTCAAACTCACCATATTGGTCATAGATATACCTACTAGTTATGGTATGTTTCTGAGTAGGATTTTTTGTAAAGACTTGGGAGGAGGCATACAATTAGATTGGTCATATGCCACTATACCTATCGGTAAGGAGAAAGTGCACCTTGAGTTTAAGTCAAGAGCCAAAATAACTGTGCTCAAGTCTGAAGATCCCAAAGCATAGATCTTATACGAAGAAAATGAGTTTGGAAACTATATGCTCTTCTTAGGAGAAGAAAAGGAGGATGATGTACATATTATAGATTCAAAACTTGAGCTCTGGACATTGGATTTTGATGGAAGCTATTCCCATGCTGGGTCAAGATCAGGGGTCATTCTTATTTCTCCTTCTGGTGCGCAATTTTCTTTTGCTTATAAGTTAGAATTTGAGAATACAAGCAATACTGTTGAATATGAAGCCATTTTGTTAGGATTAATCAAAGCTAAGGGTATGGGAATAAAAATGCTTATGGTTTTGGAAGATGCATAACTAATTGTTAAACATGTACAAAATGTTTTCACTGTCAAGAATGAAAGGTTGAAGCATTATTATAATCAAGTCTCAACTACCATTGAAAGTTTCAATGCCTTCTCAATAGAAGCCATTCCCAAGGAATTTAACACAAAGGCTAACTCACTAGCAGTCTCAGCTTCCTTACTCCTTCTTCATCCAGAATTTAAAGATAAGTCTTATAGGATTGAGTTGATTTATTGGCCTAGTGTTCCTGACAATGTTAATCACTGGTAGGTCTTTGAAGATGACAAAGAAATTCATGCCTTCTTAGAAAATATCAAGGATTTTGCTCAAGTATTTTTTGAAGGAAGTGATAATCAATGTAAATATTTTTGTCTTGGTAGGATGGGTGGTCTCCAAGATGAAATAATTCAGCTAAAGGAGAATAAAATACCTAAAGGGTTGGTTTCTCTTGAGGACTTATTTGACCACCATGATTGCTTTGTAAAATAAAAAGTGAGTGATTTTGTTGGACACTCTGATGAATTTGAAGCAATTAATATTGGGGACCCTGATTCCCCTAAGATGCTTTACATCATAAAATGTTGCTCTCCAGAGGAGAAAGAAAAATTGATAGCCCTACTGATTAAATATAAAGAGGTTTTTTCCTGGTGTTACGATGACTTGAAAAACTTCATGGATGGGAAGTTCCAACACCACATACCACTTAAAGAAGGGAAGGCTTCCTTCAGACATAAGTAGAGGAACTACAATCCCAAGGTAACTGATGAAATATTTAAAGAGATTGAAAAGATATTGAAAGAAAGGATCATATATCCCATACATCATTCTACTTAGGTAGTGAACATTATACCAGTTTGAAAGAAAAATGGAGAAATTTGGATATGTTTTGATTTCAAGAATATTAATCAAGCATCATTAAAGGATAACTATCCTCTTCCTAACATGGACCATATCTTTCAAACAGTGGCTGGTTCAAAAATGATGTCCATGTTGAATGGCTTCTCTAGTTACAATCAGATCAGCGTAGTAGAAGAAGAACAACACAAAACAGAATTCACCACGCCCTGGGGAACCTTTGCTTATAATTGGATTCCATTTGGACTCATTAATGCAAGAAAAAAATTTCAGCGGGCTATGGATCTATCTTTTGGTGACCTCTGAAACAAGATTATAGTCATCTATCTTGATAATTTAACAATGTTATCTAAGAAAAGAATAGATCACCTGCAAGATCTGGAATGAGTTCTACAAAGATGTAAAGAACATGGTATCTATTTTAACCCCAAGAAGTCTATTTTTTTTGTCACTGAGGGTAAAATTTTGGGTCACATTGTGTCAAGGGAAGGTATTAGAATAGATATAGATAGAGTAAAGGCTATCTTACAATTAATCCTTCCTTCAAACCAGACTGGTGTGAAGTCTTTTTTCAGCCAAGTAAATTTCTTGAGGAAATTTGTTCTAGATTCTTCTGAAATCACTAAGCACATTGTGGACACGATGAAGGAAAAATAGTTTTTTAAGTGGAATAAGGCTGGGAAGCAGGCCTTCAAAAATATCAAGGAAGCAGTTGCTCGAGCTCCTATCCTGGTCATTCATGATTTTAAGGAAGACTTCATCATATATTGCTATGCTTCTAAACATACTACATCTACCATACTGCTACAAGAAAATGAGGATAAGATTTAGGCACCAATTTCCTTTATGAAAAAACTATTAAAGAAACATGAGATAAATTATTCTTAAATTGAGAAACACGTGTTTGCAATAGTCAGGGAAGTTAAGAAATTATGCTTCTATATCCTACATTTACACTCAATGGTATATGTTTCAAACCCTGCTATTAAGAGCATATTAATTCAACAGGATATTGATTGCAACAGGAGGGGTAGCTGGATAGTAAAGGTGCAAGAGTATGACTTAGACCTAAAGCCTACAAATTTAGTCAGAGGAAGAGGACTCTGTAAGTTGATGGTAGAAAGTTCACAGGAAGAAGAAGAAGATGAGGATCTACCATTGGTTTTGACTGTCAGTTTACAAGATGGATGGTTTTCTGATATAGCCCACTTTCTCACTTATGGATAATGTCTCAAGAACCTCTCAGGTAAGCAGAAAAGGAATTTAAAATTGAAAGAATATATGTATGTTATTTTGAGTGATGCCTTATACAAATGTGGAATAGATGGGATATTCTTGAAGTGCATGGATAAAGCTCAACATGAATAGTTGCTTACTATTTTCTACAATGAGGCTTGTGGAGGTCACTTCTCTTCCACCATGATTGCTTTCAAAATTATAAGGCATGGTTATTACTGGCCTGGGATGTTCAAAGATGCTTATTACTGGGTGGCTAGGTGTGAAAAGTGTAATTTATTTGCAAGAAGACCTCAGTTAGTAGCCTTACTACTTAAGCCCGTAGTTATCGATGGACCATTTCAGCAATGGGGTCTTGATTTCATAGGCCCAGTGGAGACCATAATCACATCATCATAGCCACTGATTACTTCACTAGGTGGGTGGAAGTGATCCCAGTCAGAAGAACCACTTCTGAAGTAGTTTGTAATTTCATTAAAGAAAATATTCTGGTTAGGTATGGGGTTCCACATAAGCTAGTAGCTGAAAATGTGACTAGTTTTTCCTCTAATGAGATTTTTATTTTCTACTATGATTATGGAATCTCCCTATCTCATTTGGTTGACTATTATCCTCAAGGGAATGGTTAGGAAAAGTCCACAACCAAGAATATGATAAGCATTATCAAGAAACTGGTCGATGAAAACCAAAAAGATTGGCATAAAAGACTATATGAAGCTCTATGGGAAGATTGAATGACTCCTAAGAGGGCTATTGGGATGATCTCTTTTGAGCTAGTATGTGGGGTAGAAAGTGCACTTCCTCTTTCGCTAGAATTATCAATTCACAAATTACAAACTACTATTGAGGAGGATGAGTTCAATGTTACCTTAGAGAGAAGGATTTTATATTTGACTAAGATTCAGGAACAATGAGAAGATATGGTCGATAAGATAACCATGCATCAAGCAAAGGTTAAGAAAGTCTTTGAAAAAAAAGGTAGACCAAGAAAGTTTATGGTTGGAGATTCAGTTTTGTTTTGAGACAAGCGTAGAGAGCCTAAAGGTGCCCATAAGAAGTTTGACACACTCTGGATTGGGCCTTCAAAAATCACTCATGAGTATGGGCCTAATACTTTTTGTCTTGTATACCTTGTTGGGACCCCCTTGCCTATTCCTTATAATGGGTAAGATATGAAACTCTACTAGCTTTGATCACCTTACAGTCCCCTTTGTACATAGTTAGTTTAGGGTTTTGGTTTTAGTTTAGTTTGTTTCTTGGGTGCTAGAGAATGTGTTTCCACTTTAGTCGACTCTTTTTCCCAATGGTAAATCACTAATCATACTAATCTGGGTCTAGGTTCATTGCTTCATCTTGGTCAGTCTTCATCCCCAGTCAGAGCCACTGTTACCTTATAATTTTTCCCTACTCCATGAAAGTCATACTCCAACTTATAAATGGCTTAGTCCTACTTAGGCAGTGTTTTATGTAGTTGTTTGAACATGGGAAATGTTTTATATAGTTCACTGAACCCCCCACCTTGCCACTTGAGCTTGTTTTATATTACATTTTTGTGTTCTCTATTTGGGTGGTGTTTTATGTAGTTGTTCAAACTTTCCTTTACTGCTTGTGTGATGATTAATATTGAAGCAGTATTTTGACTTGGTATTCAAACTCAGGCACACTTTTATGTAGTTCGATGAACTATCCACTTCACCACTTATAGACATTTGATTTTAAATTTTGAAGGGTGTTTGCGGTGAAAGCAATAGAGTAATAACTACCATGTGTCATGGAGAAATTAAAGATATTAAATGCTCATCTACTCTCATGTTTTTCTGTGAAGTTTCAAGAATTGTTTTAAGTGCTAGAAAAACATTCTCTTGGTGACAAATTTTTTCGAGGATGAGTTGGGCGATGCATGAAATTTTAGTTGTGGGTTCAGTACCATTGAAGGTATTTATAGTACTCACTTGTTTCAACTTACTTTCCTGGAATATTTTCATCTACATTTCAGAAGGTTATCTATTGTTGAGCTATAAACTCTCATTCATGGCAAGGGTTAAATATGCGTCTTATGAGTATGTGTCTAGAAGAACCTAGGAGGGCCTAGAAATTAGAGATACCCATCTAGGGCCTATGAGTTTAGATCAAATAAGAAGTAAATTTAGTAAACAAAAATCTGCCACCCATCACTAAATGCATAATTGATAGTGGATTGGTTGAGGTTGCCACATTTCCTTTACCAGTACAATGCCCCAAACTCATCCTAGAATGCATTAGGCACTATAATTCTCAGACACAAGAGGTTAGGACAGAGGATAATCGAATAGTTATGAAAGGCTAGAGTTCCACCTTCTTGTCTTGTTTGAGAATCCCAAAAGGGTGAGTATTCACCTATGACTATGACAATTTCTCAAATTGAATTTTCTGCAAAGAAAGGGGTCTATAGGAATGAAATAGCAAAAAATTGGTTGGCCAAGCCTAAGAGGGGTAAGTCTCAATTTCCTCAGAAGTTGCACATAACTCATTTTGTGGAAGAAGTGGCCGACATTGTAGTGTTACTACATAGGGTAAGGGTAAATGAAGACGTTCATGGATTTGAGGAATGGATGTATTTCTTCATCCAGATTATGTTAAGTGGAGAACAATTCTTGGATTGGGAAAAAATAATCAATGATCTCCTACATGAGTTGATGACATATTTTTCCCTCAATAGGTTTGTTGTGCAATTTTTGCACACACACCCTGCTGAAGGCAGGGACCCTCTTTTGCTTTGATTTTGGTGTCTTGGCCCTTTCATTTTGAGGTTTTGTATTATTTTGGCATGTGCTTAAATGTTTATTTTGATTGCCGAAGTGATCCCCCTAAGTTATTCATTGAAAATCTTAAGCTCTGGGTGAATTTTGGGTTTTCACCTTGGTTCAGGACTTTCCACCCCAATCGAATTTTCCCAGATCCTGTTCGGACTCCAACTGAGCACTGTGGTTTGGGGATTTTTAGTCTTCATGGAATTCCACATGGGCCGGAATTTTCTGGATTCTATCCTGTCGTCAGGTTCCCAAATTTTCCTGGCTGTCTTGTCAGCTGCATTAAATGTTTTCATACGAGCATTGAACAATGTATTTAACCAGACTTTGAGGTCTTTTGCACTATTATGCTTTTTGTTTGATATCGATTGAGCTATGGAGTGCATTCTTGCGAGTGTTTGATTGGATTTGAGGCGTTGAGTTTGGATTGTTCGATTTAAGTGGCAATTTCTAGTGCATTCCTGCCACTATTCTTTGTGGACGCCATTAAATTCACATTTGTTGTTCCTGAGATCGATTTCCACTTCACAATGGTATGTATTCAATTGCCTTGCTTTTAATTGATGATTGTGGAGAACACTTTGATGTTATATAGTTTATTGGGGTTTGAATTCTTGAATGTTTGATCATTTCATGACTAGGGTTGCATATCATTGTTTGATTTATGGTCTCCCAAGTAATTTCCATGCTTGTTTGTTTCTTTTCCTTTTGAGGAGTCTTGCTTGAGAGTCATGATTTTCCCCCTGGTAAGGAATTAGTGCTTGAAATGATTGAATCCTGAGCTTTCTTGTGCGTTAATGGTGGATTTATAGGGTTTGACTTAGGGCATCACCATTTAACCTTAGTTCACCTCCCAATTGGCCTAGAATTCTAAGAAAATCTATGAAGGACCCATACCAAACTTGTCTTGGGCCTAGGTTCTTGAAAATTTATAATCAATCCATCAATCTAGGCGAAATCGTGATTTAGTGTTACAGTTTGGGTTTCATTCTTAGTTTAGGAATTTTCGTCTCTAGCAGATTTTCCGGTTATGGTGGATTTTCCCGATTTCCTTCAATTTACCAGAATCCGCATACTTTTGGAGTTTTACCTTATCCATAGATTTATGTCAACTCTGGATTTTGCCAGAATCCTTAGCTCCTTGTTTTTCCTAAAATTTGTGCAAAGTGTCTCTGCCTTCGCAGAAATCCGTCCCTGGCGGATTTTCCTGAAATATGATGAAATATGATGGAATATGAAATAACATGATTTGTTAATAGTTGATGGTGTATTTTATGATTAATTTATGCTATTTTGGGATCTTATATATCATTTATTGATTGATAATGGTCAGATTTAGTTGATAGTAGGTGCTTTCATGTTCATTTCGCTGGAATCCATCTGGCTTAGAATTTCTCTGAGTTCCTCCTGGCTTGGATTCCGTGGATGGTCCTGAAACCCGAAATTCATTATGATCATTTTGTATGGGATTCATTTTAATGATGGTTTTGATGTATTAACTTTGGATTCCTGCTGTTTTTACTATGTTCTCTTTGTTGGATGTAGGCTGAGTCTAGCAAGGCAGTGACTGGGTCTTCGATGTCTGAAGTAGAAAAGATTAAGATGGACATCAAAAGCAGAATTCTTGAGAGTAAGATTACATCAATTTGGTCAGAAGTAATAGATACAAATGTTGGCCTCTAGGACTATGAGGAATTCAAAGGAAGAATGGTAGCAGATGATCTTCCCATGGTGTCTAGGAGAATGAAGGAGTTAGGCTTATCACATGTGGCCAGTTTTCCTTCCACCGTCCAGTGCTATGAGCTTGACCTCGAATGCCCCAGACATTATAATCAGGACACACAAAGAATTATTGGTCCTCAAGGAAGATTTGTAGCAATTTTGAATCCTGTTTCTATAGCCCAAACTTTTGATATGCCAGATAGGTCTCATGTGGTGGCATTCAACATGGAGGAATCTAAGAAATATTATGAAGAAGAGACTGTGAAATCACAACAGCTTATCAATTCCTGGCTGGAGAAGCCAAAGTCTCATTATTCCAAACTGTCCAAACAATTGTTCAGAGCAAAGTTCAATAAAGAATACTATGATGCCATCACATTGCTTAGTAGGGTGGTTGGATTAAGGAATGCAGGTATGTTTGAGAATTGGATGTGCCACACTATTGTGAGGATGGAACAAGAACAAATCAACTATCATTGGGTTGGTGTGATTAGGAGGGTGATCCATGAGTAGCTATCCAATGTGTTACAAACTAAGACCTTCACAATGACTTCATACTTGGTCTATACACTTGCGAGATTTCACCCCTACAAAGGATTGAGCACCAGGGGGATCTTTGGGCAGGATATCATTTATGAGGTTTACCCTCAATTGCACCTAGGAAGCTCTAGCTATAGGAGGGTGAACGATGCATTCACCATGCATATCACCAAATTACTTTAGGGTGCAGAGCATGTAAGAATTTTGGACCAAGCAAAAGAGCTCATCAAGAAATATGGGGCATGGTTTATTCAGTTCCCAACTTTCTCATACATCTAGATTGATGGTTGCCAAAGGGCCCCTTACAAACTTCCAAGGTACCCTACTAATCACATTTTGCTTTTGGAGGTCACTAGAAAAATATGTGACTTTGATGCCATTGTAAAGAGGGACAAGCATAAAATTGGTTTTGGTGGGGATTTCCCATTAAGGATTGGCACTAGAGAGGCTTGTCCTTCCATTGGTTCTACCCAAGATTCTGCGGAGGAGATGAGTGCTCTTGGTTTATCTTTCCATTCTAAGAGATCAAGGTTTGACATCATAGGTGAAGCACAAAGGAGAGCCAACAGAGAATATAGCCATAGGGTTGAGTTAGAATATTATTGGGCTAACTACATTGATGAATATGAGGTAAGGAAGAAAAAGTTCTCTCAGCTCCCAGTAGAATCAATCTGATTATAAAATGTGAGGGTAGTCCCAGATCAACTCGAGGATGATGGAAACCTGATTCAAGATCATGCTTATGAGGCAATAAAGGACAAGCCAATTGGTGATGTGGATTGGCTAGAGGAAGAAAAGACAGAACTAAAACAGTTGATGGATCCAGTCACCAAGTTCACTAGAATGTGGCTAAGGCATAAACTATGGGAGCTGGAGAATGAAGGTGTACAATGCACTTATGCTTTGATGGGAGATTTGGACCCTCACTCCACTTCAGAAGAATCAACTGAGCAGGATCCTAAGGGCAAAGGTAAGATGGATTCTCCTTTTAAGATTAAGATTAAAGTAGTTCAAGAGGAGGAGGTCCAAGAAACAGAAAAGCAGAGAAAACCAATTGCTAAAAAAAGGTCAAAGACTAACAAGTCTGAAAATAAAGAAATTGAAAAGAAGATTCCTAAGGTTGATGTTCCTGTGCCTAAGAGGAGAAGAATTGTAAGCTTATCCCAAAAGGTAGGTTCTAAGGATGGAGTGGAAATTGCTCCACCTGTGGTAAATGTAGAAAGCTCAAAAGAGAAGGCGCGGGTGTACACAAGGAGGTCAAGGACTCCTTCTCCCAAGGATAGTGTGCCTAAAACAGACCTTCCTCTGGTTACTTCTCATGTAGAATAGCATGATTATGTTCCTCCCGCCCATGAAGCTCATAGAAAACCAAGTGAATATTAGAAAGTTGAAGATCATCTAGACGCTGAGGGAGAGGAATTTCATGAGGGTGACCTCTTTAGTGCAGAAGCAGAAGTTGAAAAGGTAATGCAGTCTCCCTTAGTTGCATATGCAGAGTCACCTATTGGAACCGATGAGGTTAAATCACCTCCAAGAGAGGAGGAGGCATAAAAAATTCCATCACCTGAGCATAAGGAGGAACATGTTGAAGAAAAGGAGAGCAAGATAGATGAGACTCCTGAGAAGCAGGGTTTGAATGAGGAAGCACCTAAGGATCAACAGGAGGAGGAGAAACAAAGCAAAGTGCAGTTGGAATCCACTGTTCCAGAGTGGTTGGACAAGGAGATAAATAGAAAATAAGTTGTTGTGGAAGATACTCCACCGAACTAGGATGAGTTGTTGGCCAAGATTGGAAAGGACAAGGGTAAGAAGAAGGCTAGGGTGATTTCAAAGATTGAGAGGGATGAAGTTCATAACAGAGTTGTTCACATTGCAACCCCTGCTTCGGATAAGAATGGAGATGAGGTATCTACAAAGGAATATAATGTGCAAACTTTCAATTTAGGGCCCACTTCTGTCAAGAAAGACATTGAAGATTATCAAGGTTCTAGTGCAGTCATCTTGGGCAGATTGAGGAAGGAAATAAAGACTAAGCAAGAGCTAAAAAAGGAAAATGAGAATCTCAAGAAATGCTTCGAGGATCTAATGAAGCCCTTGCAATCTATTAACCCCTCAGTTTTTGTTGTGAATCCTTTACCTCAAGAGACTATCACTGAATTGGAAAAGATGAAGGCTTCCACTCTTGCCACTGCAAATTGGCTGCAAGGGGTGCAAACCAAAGGAAATGAGGCCATTAAAGATTTTTTGTCAACAGGGAAGGATGCTATGAGGGAGGTTGATTGGTTGAAGGAGGTATTAGCTCAAGACAAAGAAGATACAGATCTCATGCTGCAAAAAACTAAAACTATCATGGAGTACACCAGGGATAAGCTAGTAAGTGATAGAATTCTTCCTTCCTCTAGAGCTGTTGAACCTTGGGAGTGGTTTGAAGCATTGCAAATCAAGCAAAAGGTTTTGAAGAAGATTTACAAATAGAGGAGGTAGATTGATGATACCCTAGCTAGTGTTTATAATGGCTGCATTGCCTTCTTTGAGATTATGACAGGAAGAAGGAAGATTGCCCCTAAGTATTTGAGTTTAGAACAGTTGAGAAAGTGGTGGCATGATGTTTATGCTCCAATTAATGATGATTCCATTTTTGAGCACCAGTTGGATGATGTGGCCACCTACATTTCTATCATTGAAAAATACCTAACTTATAAGGTGGAGTGGGATAAGTTGGTGAAACAATCCAAGGAAGAAATTACATCAATTGAGAGGCGACTTAGGTTTTTTCCTTTACCACCTGTGGCCAACTTGGACACGGTGCTTTTGAAAGTTCATGAAATGCTAGATCAAAATAAAGACAAAGGGGAAGGTATTTAATGATTGGCTACATCAAGATTTGTGCTTCCCTATTATTTTTGCCATGCATTGGTCTGAGCTGCATTGGAAATCCCAGGCCGACCTAGATGAAGTTCATGCATTTAAGGCATATTTTCTCATTTTGAATTTCTCTTGGCCGACTTGTTGTGCCTAATTATTATTGTAAAATCATATCTAGGCCGACATGTTTTGGGGGTTCTATAAATATGGCATTTTGCTTCATTTGTAAGGGTTAAGAAGTTTTAGACATAGAAAAATAGAGAGATAGTTAGAGTAAATTAAGTAGAGCAAGAGCTAGCAAGTAGTTGTTCTCAAGCAAATATTGTAACAGAAAGTTGGAATTGTTGCTACAGTGGATAATTTGATGCAAGTAATGACATTGTGATTTGGTGCCATACTTTTGTTCTTCTTATCTTGCATGGTTCTTGTTATTCTATCTTTATAATTTCTTTGAGGAAAGTTGATATTTAGATTATATTTGATTTAATAGTGTTTATGGTTTGATATTTGAAGTGTTGCAGCAATCCCTAGTCCATACTTTTCACAACCAACTAATTGTTAGTTGCTTTGCAAAGTTAGCCTGGACTTATATTCATTGTGCTTAGTTCAATTGTGAGGGTTTATTCATTTCAAATGCAATAGGGTTGTTTGAATGAATGTTCATGATTTGAAAATCTTAACACCTTAGAAGATTGCACTGTTTCTATAAGATTGCAGATCCATCTAGGTCAAGTAGAAATCAGTTTTGAGGGATTGGTCCGTTTCAAATATATTTTCATTGGCATTGTTAATCTTAGGAGTAGTATTAATCTAGAAATCTCTCTAAAACCCTTATCTTTTTCCATTTCTTTGATTATTGGATTAAATTTAAGATTGAAGTATCATTATATTGTTAGATCTGATAAATTGAGATTCATTATTTTTCTTGTAGTAAGGTCCCATTGTGATTACCAACATTTTCACATTTATCACTAAGTTGTTTATGCATTGTAAAGACCTGACATTAGAGACCTTGGAGTTATCTCTTGAGGCTTGTTGATAGAGATTTATCTTTCAAGAGAGATAGGATATTATATTCTGTCTGAGTTGTTGCTGTGCATAAAACATCATCAACAAGGTTCTTCTACATGTCTTCATACTTGATATATGCCACCACCAGTAGTAGACCTTGGCTTGGATTAAGACCAAGTGATTTACCTCCAAAGAAAGTGCCCATTTATGATTATTTTGATAAGCTACAACTTCATCAGAGATTTTTGTATTTCAGGAGAGTGACTGATACTTTTACTATGAGAATGGTCAGGGAGTTGTAGGGATGTCCTGCAATTCAGTTATCACTTGAAGCAATCCAATTTGTGAATTTTTATAGTAGTCATTTCATTCAATTTCAGAGATTCTCCTACATAAGGGTTGGTGGATATACCAGATTCCCAATAAAATTTCCTAAATAACCTGAAAATAAATGGGTTCACATTGAAGTAAGCAGATAGTTTCCCAATGTAAACAGGTTGTGCCAAGGTAGGAAAAGGTTGATAGTTTGCTTTCCGTTTGGTTTTGGTACTTATAATTATCAATCTATGTCTGATGCCCTAAACATAGAAAAAGAATTATCTAAGTATAATATTCTCTCATATGAGGAACTTTTTCCTTTTGATTTGAAGGATTATATCAAGAATAATTTAAAACAAAGTCCTAATTTCTTTCATCATCCTAGCCTTGAGTATTTTTGGCTAACAATTTTGATGAGTATGAAGTTAGGAAAAGGAGTTGGATGAGGTTGTCAGTGGAACATATTATCATCTATGATTTGAAATGGGATCTATAGGGCATTGTGGAAGATGGTTCTGACATGGTAGACCTAGTCTATATTGAACTAATAGAAAACTGGCCTATCCCTTCCATGGACTAGAGTGGTAGAGAGAAAGAGACTATTGAGGGAAGGAATTTCGATGTATGGACTAGAACAAGAGAGTGGGTGACTAAGAAAATAATTGAAGAGTCTCATCCTCACACCAGGTCTAAAGAGTCATGACCCACCAAGGGCACTTCTCAAGCTACTACAAGAGGGAAATCAACTGGTGATATTTCCCAATCATTACCATTGGGGGTTCAAGGATATGGTGGCGATGATCTACCAGACAAAAATGTGTTTTCACAGACTTGTGAGGAAGATATCTTTAACCTCCCTATTCTAGAAAAAGAGAATGAAGGAGATGAGGAAGAGGAGGGTTTGGAAAGCCTAAATATCAATTCCTCTCCCTCTCAGGATGAATCACCTATCAAAGAAGTAGGTACATCTCAGAAGCCACAAGAAATTGCATATGTAGAGAACACCCCTCCAGTTACTAGGACATTATTCAAATTTCTAGGTTTTAAGAAAATGAAGGTCTCAGTGAATCCAACTTGGTTGGAGGACTCTTTGTCAAGAAAAAGAAAGGATATATAGCCTAGTTTACCTAAGCAAGATATGGTGGGCCAATTTTTATAGAGAACTTAAGCCTCAAAATTGAAAAAGTTAAAGACTATTGGTAGGTTGATAGATGATACAAAATCATGAAGCCTCTAAATAGAAATTGTGCACCCTTCAACCCAAAAGGATGTTACTCAAGCAACATCAATGGATTTTGAGGTGAACAGAATAGACCTTGGCCCTCCTACCAGAGATGGAAATGCTTATATTTTTCAGGTGTCTACAACTAGAATGGTGGAAAGATCAAAAAACGATAAAGAAAGTAAGAATGAATTAAAGGCCTAGGTTCGAGACTTGACTGAATTTCTAAGGTCTATCTTTGAGCTTGTTTCCCAACCCCTTTCTCAAGTTGATTCCTCTATAGAATCCCTAACTATTGTTGGAAAGGAGGCCATAATTAAAATTAGAAGTTTCAAAACCTTAAGTAAAGTTGTTGATGATTGGAGTGAGTATTTGATTAAAAAGGGAAGCTTTGAATTTTTGAATCCATAAAATGCTTCCAAGAAACAAATTCTTTAAGGACCACTTTTGGGGAGGAAATAAATGTGATTGAAAAGGAAGAGAAGTTGTGGAACAATTATCAAATTGAATTGAAGTTGATGTTAAGCTAGGATATAGAGAAGTTGGCTATAGAGCAGATTATACTGAATACTTCAAATACCCGTTACTTGGCATGGAACAAGGGGGTGGAGTGGAAGTTGCAGATTGCTAAACAAAGTTTACAAAAGCTTAAGGAAATTATTGATGAGCGTAATACTATTTCAGAAGAAGCATTGGGCACCTTGGTGGCTCTTGAGTTACTCCAAGATAAAGGTGAGATTAGGAATGACATTGACATCAAGAGTTTGATAGACGATTTCTAGAAAATGGTTAATGAAACACTTGATTCACCTTCACTCAATGTTGAGCACCTACAAAAGTTTAGCGAATTACATTTGGTTGCATCCCAAGAAATTAATATCATGAAGGTTTGTGAACGCTATATGGAGACAACTAGGGATAATCATCTGACGTAGAAGGTGAGGATGGAAAATGTGGCTATTCCTCAGCATAAGGAATTGTTATATATCCTTAAATCCTTCTAGTCATAGAAAAAGAAACCCTTGGCGACCCCAGAGGCTAGAAACAAAGTGAAGCCATCATGATTGCTTAGCTTCCTTTCTTTCTTTTATTTGTCTTTTCATTTTGACCGGCTATGGACAAGAAAAAGAGGAATTTACTCATATGCCTATTTAATTATATCTATTTTCATATGCTCTCTCTCTAGAAACTTTGAAAGGGCTTAATATGACATTTTTTTGTGAATGAAATTACTATTTTTCTTTGTGCATTCAATTTGTGAAGTTAATCTAGGTTCTTAAATCTTTGTGTTTGAGAACATCTTAATGCAATATCTTATCTTTTTGTAAGTGATGTAGTTTTATTCATAATTAATTTCATTTCTCAAATGGTATTGGGTGTATATTTCATTCTTGAATAGTTTAGCTGAAATTGATCTTTGTGCCAATTATTCTTACTTGTTGAATATTGCATTTGATATTTAGGAATTTTCCTAATATTGGGTTTTCGTTTACTACTTTCTAGTTAAAAGCATACATGATATCTGATTTTTGCATTTAAATTCATTGAAATATAGTGAGGGAGTTGTACCTTGACCAAATTTAGAGGATATTTGTCTTTGTTTAAAGGTTAGATATTAAGAGTTGTTTGGTTCATGTTGGCACCTTTTAGACATGGATTGTGATATCTCAAGGTTCCCAATTTGTTAGCCAACAAGATTGAAAATGAAAAAATCTTGATTGTAGTTGTATATGTTGATGACATTATCTTTGGAGGAAATGAAAAGATGTGAAATTTTTTTGTAGAAGAAATGCAGAAAGAATTTGAGATGTCTATGTTTGGGGAGATGAATTTCTTTCTTAGGCTACAGATTAATCAAACAAAGAAAGGAATTTTCATTTCACAATCTAAGTATGTGAGAGAGATGTTGAAGAAGTTTGAGATGGATAGTTGCAATCTGGTATGTACTCCTATGGTGATTGGTTACAAATTGGGTAAAGATGATGATTCACCTAAGGCTAATCAAAGCAATTATAGATCTATGATTGGTGGACTGTTGTATTTGGTTGCTACTAGACCAAATGTCATGCATGCAGTTTGTCTTGTGGCTAGATTTCAAGAAGATCTAAAGGAAACACATGTTGTTGCAGTTAAAAGAATATTCAAATATTTGAATGGAAGTCTAGATTATGGATTGTGGTATCCCAAAGATACTGACTTTACACTTAGTGTCTATACAGATGCAGATTGGGTTGGATTTGTAGATGACATAAAAAGTACAAGTGGTGGTGCATTCCTTCTTGAATGTAGATTGGTGGCATGGTTGAGTAAGAAGCAAGATTTAGTCTCTTTGTCTATTATTGAAGTTCACTATATTGTTGTTGCATCTTACTATACACAAGTTCTATGGATGAAACAAACATTGAAAGATATCACAGTGCTATATGATGATCCCATTTCTATCTTCTATGATAATACAAGTGCAATTAACATTTCAAATAATCCTATGATGCACTTTAGGACAAAGCATATATCTATTAGATATCATTTCCTGAGAGAGAAGTTCATGGAGAATGAAGTCAAGCTTGAGTATGTTCTGACAAAGGATCAGATTGTTGATATATTTATAAAGTCTCTTCCTAAAGATACTTTTGAGTATCTTTGGGAGAAGTTATGGGTTATCACCCCTCCTTTCATAAACTAAGATGCATTTGGAGATGCATTAGTCTGATGGATTCATGGTTCTATCTTTTTTGGAATGATGTTTTGGTGGCTACCTCTCAGGGGGAGGACGTAGTTTTAGATTTTGTTATTGTGAGTATTTTGTTTTCATGTCAAAGGAAGATTCAAAGAACATATCTTTTTCCTTTGCCATTGATGTCAAAGGGGGAGAGAAAGAATGTGAAAAGGAGAGAAAGCTAATGGGATAAATCAAGTAATGAGGAAGATGATCTTCTAAGGGGGAGAAACAAACAAAAATATTGAGAAGTATATTCAGAACTGGTATGGTATCTTTGATGGTTTTTCACATCATGTGTTGCCATAAATGACAAACAAACAAACATTTTTTCCCTCTTATGTTTATGTTGCATATTTTAGGTTGAATAAGGATTGAAGACCTTTTGAAGAGAAAGATTGGAAAAGTTGTCAAAGTTGTCGTTAAGCCATAGAAACTCACTTACAGATCTGATTTCCAACTTTTCAAAACTGCAACCCAGATCAAATGGAAGCTACAAATTGACATCATAGGCTCTCGAAAGTTCATTGAAAACCTAGAGAGGAGACCCATTCACCCATTGGAAAATGAGTCCCAAACAACCTCCTGAAACTTCCTTTTGGTGACTGGTAAATAGTGGTCCACCCTTCTCGGATCCATAGAAAGTTTAGTATTTTTTCTAGTATTGAACTTTAAATTTTTGTTTCAAGTTTGAATTGGCATAATTGAGTAGATATTCTATTTTTGGTTTTTCTCTCAAAAGTGTTATTTAGGCTGAAACCCCCATCCTCAAGCATAAGGAAATTAATAGATTCCCTCATTGAGTTGACTCACCTAAAGGTTTTAAGTCAATTCTTTGTGTGGATCTCACTTCCTCATGAAAATATGAAGATAGGTCCATCATACCCTCATTTTCCCCATTCCATATTTGACCACACCTCTTTTTCTATATTTCATTTTGGTGAACCTAACTTTGTACATCAAAATTTTGAAAATTAGACTCCATTCAAACCCTATATCTAGGATTTGCATTATTTTTCATTGTATTGTATTAATTTTAATCTCATTTAGAGTTGATAACTTGAATTACTTTGCATCTCATCTAGGGTTTTAGGTTTTCACTTTTGCACTCGTTAAAATTTAAAAAATTCAAAAAATTCATCAATTTTGCAAAGTATTTACATAAAATTGCATGATTATAAAATTAAATAAGAAAATGTAATTAAAATTGCATCTCAAATTAGGTCTTTTTGCTTGTCATTTAACATCATTTTACACTTGCATTTGATCTAATTTTCCAGAAATGTAAAACTATAACTACTTGTTTGCAACCAAAATCTGAAAAACATAAGCATCAACTTAGAAATCTTTAATTTGATTTTCCAAAACCCTGAAATAAGACCCATTCACCCATGGGAGAATGAGTCCCTAATCATGATTCTTTTTTAATTTTTGGGCATTAAAAACCCCAAGTTTGCATTTTGTGTTTCTATATTCAGGTCTTTGTTTCAGTTTCCAAAAGTTTTGTTTCCTAAAATTATTTGAATTAAAGCTAATTAGTTAAATTCAAGTGCATTTCAAAATAAAAAATGGAATTACAAGACATCATTTTAAATATTTTACATATTATAATCAACACATTATCTTTTTTTAAATCTAGAAATTGCTTTTTGCATACTTGTATTACACTTTTTATTCTAGGTTGTTTGATTGCATTTTACCTATTCTCCATTTTGGGTGCACCTTGGGTTTATGAAACTTGTATGAGCTTCACAACTTGGTGTCTTATTTCCAATACTATAGTGATACATATTTCAAGACTCATGTCATCCTATGATACATCACTTGTAGTGGATCTTGGGTTTTCTAACTCTTTCACTCATAGTGTTGACACTAGTTAACCCACTATGGATCATACCCTTGAAACTTCATTTCCTATGACCTCCTTACCAATAAAAAATGTTACTAATGTTGAATCAATGGTTTTTAATGTCCCTCAGGAGAAACTAAGAAAAATGGATGAAGAATTAGATAAATTGTAAAAATTTCTAAGTTCTAAGCATATTGTTGGTATTGTGATTCTTGTCATAGATAACATGAGAAGAATGATTGAAAATGAACAAGGAATAGAAGTTTTGCGTAGCCTATGTCATATCATTAATCAACATGTCCCTACAATGGCTAGTTGTGCTCAGCTTTGGGGTATACCCAAAGTCAAGGTGGAAATCTAATTCCTCCTTTCACAACCATGGCCTCTATTCTAACATACACTAATCCAACTATTACTAAAAGCATACAACCTACTAGAAATATCCATACTACCTTAGGTTTTTCCATTGAAAATTTATTTAGCTTTATGCATTCAAATCTCATATCTCGTAATTCATCTCCCCTCAAAAAATTACAATTCACTTGCCTTGCGAACACATATACACCTCCATCTCAAAACATGAACAATGATCTTGTCATTAACCAACTCTTGCAAAGTGTTTCATCCCTTCAACAAAAAATTGCTACTTTGAATTAAAATCAAAATGGACAACCTTCATTGCCGGTATTGGCATGGTGTAATGGTTTATAGGTGGCATTGTTGTTCTTGCCACCAAGGTTCAAACCCTGTTGGGGTGGTATTGTTGAATGGTTGTATCCGGTTCATAGCTCCGGTCAAAAGCGTTTACCCCTTAATAAAAAAAAATGGCCAACCTTCACAATATGTCAAAATAAACCACTTATCCTTGAAGGTATTGAGAACACAAATTCCACAAGGTATAGAGATTCCTAGATTTGAGAAATATGGTGGGAAAGGAGATCTTGTTAGCCATGTTTCCACATACACAACCTTATGTAGTGACTTCATTTTTGAGGATAAACTCTTGCTTAAAATCTTCCCTAGATCCTTGAAAGACACTACCTTGGAATGGTTTTGTTCCTTACCAAATAATTCAATACATTCATTCAATGAAATTGATGATGCTTTTCTTAATTATTTCCAAGTGCATATGGGTCCTAAGATGATCTTAGTAGATTTAATGAGATGTAAGCAAAAGGATGATGAAAAGGTCATTGAATTTATCTCTCGTTATCAATTTCTTTACTCGCAAATCAACATTAAGATTCTTGATCTTGATCTTCAATGAATGTTCATTGATAATTTACAAAATAAAATTCAAGATAAGATTGGGATGATGAAATTTACTTCCATAAAATTTTGTATTTCTCTTTGTGATTTCCAAAATTCAGTTAGTAGTCGTGAAGTAAAAACTCCCTATAACCATCCTAAAAAATCCAAATCCATGCCTCAATCCAATTTTCAACCATTAAAGAAATTAAAAAGGAATTTTTACAACTAAATTCCCCTCAACCAGCTCAATATGTTTACACCCAAGTAGCTGTTATAAAAAAAAAATCCATATACATTTGGGGAGAAGAATAGATAATTTACCCCTCTACATCTGATACCCTTCATTCCATCATATTGCATCTCTTAAACAAGAACTTAATTTCCTTACCTCCTATTAGAGCTCCTAATCCTACTAAGCCTTTACCTCCAAACTATAGACAAAATTCCTTTTTCCATTTTCACTGACAAAATGGACATGATTTAGAACATTATAAGCATCTTAAACATATTGTGCAAGACCTCATTGATTATAATCACACTCAATTTGGCAGTGTTAATGATCAAAGTAACAATTTTGTGGCCCTTCCTAACCAAAAATTATAAATCTTTACTAATCCTATGCTGAATCATAACATCTCCTTTGCCAAAGCTAGTGAAAATAAGAATGATGTGATGAATTTTGACACAAATGATAACAACATGAATGATAGTGAGGAAAACCCTATGGAACGTATGATTGGAATCATTGAAGTTCAACCTCATAAGGGCCAAACCAATATGTCCCTTGAAATTTATTTCTCACAAAATGACATACTTAAACATGCATCTAATGGTCCTCTTTACATAGATGGAAGAATTAATGACAAACCTACTAATTGAATATTAATTGATCTTGTCTGTGTAGAGAATGTGATAACTGAAGAATTCTTATTTGTGCATGAACTTTATCAAGATACTTATTGTAATAGAGGGGGACCACCACAAGCAAGACCCCAGGTCATGAAGGGTCAAGATGCAAGAGGCTGCCCTAACTTACCTCAGCTAAGTGCAATGTTTAGGGTATGTAAGGCAAGGGTAACGAGGACCGTAGGGTCCCTTAGTCACTCAGCAAGCTCAAAATACAAAAAGAGGCTAGGAGAGCTAGTTTCTAGGTTTAAAACTGTGTCTCAGGAGACTCTCTGTTCGAGGATAGAAGCACGAAGTGTTGGGATCTCAAAAGTGTGTTGTCGTCCATACGACCAGACAGTGACAAAGATGAGGTTAAGCCACTAAAAAATAGCTAATAGCCCAATGAAAAAACTAAAGGGAAAAAATGATAGAACTAAGTAAATTAAATAATCTCTAATATTATTAAGTAAATAAACAAGAGTGATAAAGATGAGGAGAATCTCACCAATGAATTCATTCGCCAGTTGATTCTCCAAAAGCATGCACACCTACACACAACAAGAAGGAAAAATATTGGGGGGGCTATATAAGGGTTGCCTCAGTCAGACCCTATTAAGGTGTTTCCACTACCATGGATAGCCGAAAGAATGAGATAAAGAAGAAATACGTAAATAAAGAAAAAGCACTACAAAACAGTACTATGCTACTCACCAAATGATAGAGGAGAGGAGAGGGAAGCTTACCACCTCCACCAAGAGCACTCAACGTTACTTGGGGGAGAAATGAGAGGAACTCAAGCCTCTACTACGAATGGCATGGTTCCAAACATGCTCTAGCGATTTGATGGAGTGTGATATTGTTGCAATGGAATGCTTGGAATGCTTGGAAGTGAGTGGAAATGGATGCAAAAGTATTCTCAAGAGTTGTGTTGAAGTTGTGTAGAGTTGTGACGAGTTGTGAAGAGTTGGAATGCAAGTTCAAGGAGTGAATATGAAGCAATGAGGAAGAAAATGGCCATATTTGGGTCAGTTGGCCAAAGGAGTTGTTACAACTTCATTGCCAATGGGAAGAGTAATGCCTCTGTTGTCTCAGTCATAGGAATCTGCTAGGGACATAAGCGGGCCACACAGACATCTGTGCATCGTGCAGGCATCCCCGATAGAAACACCTCCATGGACACACAAAATAGGCTCCATGTGGACCGCCAACAGTGGGCTTAACTAAATTTAAGCCTTCAACTTTGGTTTTCTAAAGTGTATAAAGGAAAAAAGGGGAATTACGCCTAGGGTGCAAATTTGCTCTTATACATTTTGCCACCACTTTGGCGAGCACAAGTACTGATGAGTGCTTGGTAAAGGAGATCAAGAAGAGAATAGGGTTAGAAAATTATACCTAAACCATCGAGGAAGCAGTAATCGATCTAGCATACCCGAAGGTGTAGGAGATGCGAAGGACTTCATAGCTTCTTAGAACTATGAAGTTGGAACAAAGCGTCTTACAGGCTCGCAGACTTGCAAGGAGGCAACCCCCAAGATCTCTCACATGGAGGAAGCCCCAAGGAAGCGACCTACAGGTACTCAGTCCTGTAGGGAAGGTATTCTCCATGAACTCAAGCATGAAGAATACTGAAAGAAGCACCCTAAAGGTACTCGGTCTTGCAGGGGACCAACCCCCAAGATCTCTCACATGGAGGAAGCCCAAAGGAAAACACTCTACAATTTCTCGGGCTTGCAGGGAGGAATCCCCCAAAATCTCTCTCATGGAGGAACCTGAGAAATCAGACTCCGTAGAGTTAGGAAGTGGCAACAGGTCTACCCACAGATAGAGCATGTCCAAAGCGGCAACACGTCTACCCATAGATAGAACATGTCTAAAGAGATGACATGTCTACCCACAGATAGAACATGTCTAAAGCGGTGACACATCTACCTATAGATAGAGCATGTCTAAAGTGGTGACACATCTACCTGCAGATACAACATGTCTAAAAGTGGTTGATCAAAAAGACCGTGAAAATTTCAAAGGGGTCCCTTGGGAACACTTCAAAAGGAGAGGGGTCCACTCAAGGGACATGTTTGAAAGGTAAGATCTAGTCAGGTTTCCCCTGAGCTAGATGTGAAAGGGAAAATGGAATGAGCCTAGTTGGGATGCCCCCGGGGCTAGACATGAAAAATTTCATTCGTTACAAAGGCTTTTGAAGAAAGTGTCCCTAGGGAACCCACCGTGAAGAAGAAAGGGGGGTTTGTTTAAGGGACACACAATTCAAAGTAATTGTTCTCCTTAAAGTGATTCGTCATCAAGGAATCCTTTTGAGATATGTTCACTTCATCAAGGAATTCAAAGGGAAGGTCATGCCCCCACATGAGGGGAAGTTAAAGTAGTTCCCACTTCATAGGAAGGTCTTCAAGTCCTTTCTTTACGAACTCGTGATGAAGGAAACACATTTTGTTAGGGTTTCGAGTTGAGAATGCAATCCTAAGGAAGAAATATTGTAAAGACTTTCAAGAAAAGATTCATTGGAAGCAAATTCATTTTCTGAAAATCAAAGTGTTAAAGAAGAATGTTGTCACTCATAGGAGGGACAACTCAAGCAAAGAAGAGAGAAAGATAAAGAGAAAGTGAAAGAGAAAAGGAAAATACAAACAAAGGACACAGGGGGATCTAGTTTAGCGGGGTCAAATATGTTTGAGCTCATATATAATAGGTAACCACAATGCAAGGAAAAATATCATCAATCCCCAACTAGATTAGGAAGAATGCATGGAAAACAAAGTAAAAATAAAAAAATTGGGTCAACATGGAAGGGAAGTCTAAATGCCCCCAACACTTTGCATCGTCCCCAATTTATCAAAAAATCAAGAACAAACATGGAAGAATGATGGTACAAATAGAAGAAGGTTCACAACACAAAAACCATGCCTATATCCAAGCACCAACAAGGGTGATGAGGGTCATCCAAGCACACATAGTAGGAGTACAGGGGAACACATCACAAACATACAAACACGCACACCAGATCAAGAAGAGGGGCCTCCTCCTAACATTGATTGGCCAAGAGGTTGTTTTCTTCCCAATCTAGATCCTCATAAGGTGAAGGAGGATGAGCCTACAAGGGTGGAATGTTAAGAGGAGGAGCATCTGACCCTCCCACAACAAGGGCCAAGGAAGAGGGCCCTTCAAGGTCCTCTCCACTGAGCTCCTGTGGAGTCAAAGTTAGCAATTTTTTGAAGATCGCCGACAAGTTTGGGACTTTTTCCACAGAATTAAACATGCATCCCACAGGAGCATCATGCTTATTCTCAGCGGATGGCATAGGCTGTGCCTGAGGTTCACCACTAAGCTCACCGAATGACAGGAGTGGTGAAAAACTTAGGAGAAGCTAAGACTGTTTCTATCACAATGACAGCACAGGTCATCACAGGGCCACCTTGCAAAGAAGGTGGGCTCCTCATGTCCTTCATTTCTAGAAGAATCAACCTTTGCCTCTTTCTTCATTAAAGGAGATGAACTCCTCACATATGAAGCTAGAGGTGTAGAAGAGGAGGAAAGAACCGTAGTAGATATGACTAAAGCATTAACCATATCCATGGGCTTTAGGAAGGGATAAATATCTAGGACGGACATCAACAAAGGTGGCTCCATCGAAGGAGGTATAAACACCTATTCTCGTTTAGGGCTAGGAATGTTTGTGCTTGCAAAAGAAGTCAGGAGTTGATCAGGCTAAAGAGAAATAGCAAGAAGGGAGGAAGGATACGCTATAGGAGATCCTGAATCAGGAGTGGTCGTTCCTTCCTTCTTCTATTGTAAGGCAGCCTGCTCGGCTAAGAGAGCCTTCAATGACACTTGCGCTCATGTGCAAAGTGGTTTCTATGGCTCTTGGAGTTAGAATTCAGAGCTTGCAAAGGGATGAGAGGTTCCTGCTCAACCATAGGAATTTCCAGTACGATGGTTTCAGGTAGAGGAATGGGTTCTTGTATAGGAGCAGGAGGAGCAGGCTGAGAAGTGACGGAAGGAGTTGACTTGAGAGCCTCGACAGCGAGCCTCTTTCTACTCACTGCCTTAGGATTAGGAGCAATAGGAGGTTGCAGATCAAATTCTCTACAAGAACCTTTCTTTCCACCGTATAAGTAGTACCATGGTCTGGGAAATTCATTGGGGAGGTCCACAATCCTAATCTTGGGTCTCACCAAGGAGGGATCATCAGACTTAGAGGATAGCCATTGGACTTGCTCATCCTATACTCTTCCTAGGAAAGGGGAGAGGATGGGGCAATCTGGGAAAAGGTCATTTTCTCTTTACCTTTACAAGAAGGAGAGGGAACCATTATGGGCTTCTCCTCTTTCTTTGAGGAAGAGGAAGCAGATGGTATAGCCTTCTCCTTACCTTTGCGGGGAGGAGAAGGGGCCAACATGGATTTCTCTTTCTCTCTTGGAGAAGGAGTAGTCATAAGCACTAGTTCCTTCTCATCTCGAGAAGAGGAGGCTACCAATTTTTCCATTACAGGAAGAGTTAGCTTTGGCTCCCCTTTTCCCCTAGTTTTGTACTTCACATAGCTCTTGTAAAGTAAGTCTATCCTTGGTGGAAGTGGGCCAACCGAGGAGGGCCAAAAGTGATCTAGTGAATATCCACCATGAGATACCAAAGGCTGATATCTAGTATCATGGACTACATGCACAACACCCTCGTGGGAAAACTTTAAACACTTATGAATAACAGAGGCGACCCCATTCATGGAAGCCAACCAAGGAATGCCTAGCTTCACTCTGAACAAGTCCGACTTCGGAATAAAATTGAAGGTTGTGTCAACAGTCTTAGGTCCAACTAGGATAGACAGAGTGATCGATCCATAAGGTTTAAGACTCATACCATTGTGGGTATGGATGGTAGATTTTGTTCCTTCATAATTTTCCTTTTGCAATGAGTTAAATACTAATCTTTCTTTGGTAATAACATTCACACAACTTGCATGGTCTATTAAGACTCTCAACACAGTGTTACGATTGACATGAGCAGGAATGTAAAGAGGTGAAGTCTTGTTTAAGGGTAGATCTTGTGTTGTAAATGTGATATCCAGTGAACTGGGTGGGCGTGGAATAGTAGAAGTTATCGTGACCATGTTTACATAGGCCTCAGGTTGAGGAACATAATTAGTGGGATCGCTAATCATGTTGGAAGAATGTGATGGAAATGGGTCTGTGTATATCTACAACTCACTGTTAGCTTTCACCACTGATTTGTTAGTGTTTTATTTGTTCCCATCGAGATGAATGGTACTCTCCTCGATATAGTCTTATATCTCATGATCCAACCACATGCAATGCTTGGTATCATGTCCATTAACACGATGGTACTGATAGTAAGTAATCCCATTGTACCAATTAGGATAGGGTTCCTTAATAGGTTTAGGGACCGACAGAGTCATGATCTTATCCTTCAACAAATTTTGCAAGATGAAAGTGTAAGATTTAGAAAAATTCATGAATTTTTGGTTGCATTTGAGGCCATTGTCATCAATAGCAGCTACTACATTCGCAATGGATTTACCCCTTCCAAAGATTGTTATGATGGATTTCCCTTTAGAATGAGAGTGTGAGGAAGATCCCCCAAACTGAGAAACTGTCTGTTGGTATTCTTGTAAGGCTGCACACAAATGCATGAAAGAAAGGTATTTCACAAGGGCGAACTTCTCTTGCCAAGGCCTTTGTAAGTTCCCTATGAACACCTTCTGCACATCAAAATTGGGCAGCTGATACGAGATTTGTGAAAGAAGTGCTTGATAGCGTGCTTTGAAATCAGCAATCTTCTCATTGTCTCCTTACTTACATTAGACAAGATATGAAAATGTCATCTTCGGCCTGATGTTTGCTTGGAAGTGTCTAAGGAATTGATTAACAAGTTGGTCAAATGAGAAAATAGAATTATCATGTACGAAACAGTACTAATCGAGTGTTGTGTCCTTGAGAGATCAAGGAAATAGTTTAGCCATCAAGGCATCATGATGGAAGAAGTTAGTGTAGAGGGAATTAAAGGTACACACATGTGTCTATGGATCTCCCTTACCACCAAACTTTTCAAATTTAGGAATCTCCATTCCCCGACGGAAGGGAGTGTTCAAGATGGCAACCGACAATGGGATATTTCAGAAGAAATGCTAGAAAATAGGTTGGGTAGAGGCTTGGGAAAGGCTCACTAACTGACTCTGCATCTTACCCATATTCTAAATTAGAGTGTTCAAAATAGGGTTGTTAGAAGGTAAAGGGCCAGAGGAACCTCCTCCAAATCCACCATCAATTCCACCTCCAAAACCATCATTGGTGTGACTTTCACTAGAGCCATTGCCACTAGTAGGGCCACCGTCGGAACCACTACCATGACCTTTGATGGAACCACCTCTGCTAGCACCACCTCTGCTACTGAATCCACCACCACTACCAAAGCCTCCACCACCTATTCTTCCAAGACTTCCACCACTAGGGGTGACAGAAGGGGTAAAGCTAAAGCCCAACGGGACCTTATTCACCTTGATAGTTTCAAGTTTATTAGGGATGGAAGGGATACTAATGGAAGGGAGCACATCGGCCATGTAGATAGAGGTGGGGGGCATTGACACTCCTAGTTATCTCTCGTATTTTTCAAAGGTGACTCCTTGTGCAAAACTAGGGTTGCTTGAAGGGGCACACGCTTCGGTGATACTGAAGAGACTATTTAGAAGCTCTATGCTTGTTTTGTCTTTATCCATCATATGTTTTAATTCACTAACAACCCAAGTGGCTCTAGCCATCTTCAGATTTCTTTCCAAATGGTTTTCAAGGTCACCCAACCCCTTTGTAAGGGTGGAAACATATTCAGTAGGGATTTGAATAGCCTCATGCTCATCCATTGATGATGGTGTGGTAGACGCAAGAGGAGTGGGGACATGATCAGTTTCGTTAGTGAATCCCATCCTACTTCTCAACACCTACTCCTGCGCAGCCAAACAAATAGCGGGACCAGAGAAGAGGCCCATAGAGAGACAAAGTGAAACCTTCATTCTATCCATCAGAAGGTGCCGTAAAATTCTCCTCACGATATGCCTAGAAGTTGTGGACTGGGTTGTGATGCTCATAAACCTTCACAACGCTTGAGAACACAACAATCGCGGAGCAGTTGAGGGAAGCCTTAACACCGACAAATGAACAGACGTTGGTTCACGTTGGGTTCACCAAAAATGTAAGAGAGGGGGACCACTGTGTGCAAGACCCCAGGTCACGAAGGTTCAAGATGCAAGAGGCTTCCCTAACTTACCTCAGCTAAGTGCAATGTTTAGGGTATGTAAGGTGAGGGTAACGAGGACTGTAGGGTCCCTCAATCACTCAGAAATCCCAAAATATAGAAAGAGGCTAGGCAAGTTGGTTTCTAGGAAAGCCACTAAAAACTAGCTAATGGCACAACAAACTAACTAAAGGGCCAAAATGACAACTAAGCAAATTAAATAATCTCTAATATTATAAAGTAAATAAAAAAGAGTGATAAATATGAGGAGAATCTCACCAATGAATTCGTTCGCCAGTTGATTCTCTGAAAGCTTACACGCCTACACACAACAAGAAGGAAAAATGTTTGGGGGGTTGTATAGGGACCTACCTCAGTTAGACCCCCATTTAGGTGTTTCCACCACCATAGACAATCGAAAGAACAAGATAAAGAAGAAATACATAAAGAAAGCGAAACCACTACAAAATAGTACTATGCTACTCACCAAATGACAGAGGAGAGGAGAGGGAAGCTTACCACCTCCACCAAGAGCACTCAAGGCTACTTGGGGGGAGAAATGAGAGGAACTCAAGCCTCTTTTGTGAATGGCATGGTCCCAAATGTGCTCTACCAAGTTGATGGAGTGTGATATTGTTGCAATGGAATGCTTGGAATGCTTGGAAGTGAGTGGAAATGGATGTAAAAGTGTGATCAAGAGTTGTGTTGAAGTTGTGTAGAGTTCTAAAGAGTTGTGAAGAGTTGGAATGCAAGTTCAAGGAGTAAATATGAAGGAATGAGGAAGAAAACTTCCATATTCGAGTCGGTTGGCCAAAGAAGGTGTTACAACTTTATTTCCAATGGGAAGAGTAACACCTCTACTATCTTAGCTAGAAGAATTTTCTAGGGATATAAGTGTGCCACATGGATGTTTGTGTGCCGCGTGACCATCCCCAACAGAAACGCCTCAACCAAAACACAAAATAGGCTCCACGTGGACCACCAACAGTGGGATTAAGTAAATTTAAGCCTCTGACTTTGGTTTTCTAAAGTGTATAAAGGAAAAAAAGGGAATTGTGCCTAGGGTACAAATTCTCTCTTATACACTTATGAACAATCAAAACTATGGATCAAAAAACATAATGGTTTTTCTAGCCCTATGATAGGTTTGGTAACTCTTCCTCTAGAATTTGGACTGAAAATATTGAATGTATCATTCTCCATCATCTTGACATCGGATCAATTTCATGTGAAGTTAGGATACCCATGGCTTCACTCTATGAAAGCTTTCCTGTTGGTAGTGCATAAATGTTTAAAGTTTCCGTTTACCAAAGAGATATTTACTATACACCATAGCGGCTTTAATCTTGTGTCTTCCCATGGAAATTTATCATTTGACTTCTTTTGGCCCAAACCTATGGAACCTATTAGGCCTTGTGAGGACTTCTTTTTCAAATCTTATCAAAGGTTTAAGGAAAAGCGCATATCAGAATTATACCTTAGCAAAATGCCTCAACCCATGATTGAGCCTCCTATCCTTGATGAAGCCATGATTGAAACAAAATTCCTTCCAAGTAACCAAGACCAAATAATAGCAAATCCTTCACCCATTTCCTATAAGATACCACAAGATAACCATATAAGTCCCATTGTTCCTCCTAAAATCAAACAAGTTTATTAAGTCAAAGATAAAGTGGTTGAACGACCTCCCATGATTCCTTTCATTCCTTCCCTATGGGAAGAAAAGAAACCTATGGTTGATAAACCCTCCCCTACACAATCATAACTCAAAAAATGAACAAAAAGAAACCAAAATGCTAGAAAGCATAGGCATAAACATCATGATATTGCTCATTTGATAGAAGAAAATCATGAATCGACAACTCAAAATCAAACAACAACTCAAGCAATGCATGATGATTATCCACCTTCTTCACAACAAGAAAATACTATATCTTGACCACAACAAGAACAAGAACCTTCCATGGATATTATCATTAGACCTTCTGTTGTGATTAACTTGGATGATGATAATGAGATTGCTAAGATTGATGAGGAAGTGCATAATGAGTTGAATTTATTTTTTTCCTCTTCCATGAGCTTAGATGATATCAACCATGATGATCCTCCTAAAATGAGTGACTCACCATGTGTTGAACCTGGTGATGTCCCTAGTACAACACTTGTCATTGTCCCTTTGGATAGTTGTCCACCTTTCACATATGATGAACAAGATTGGGATGTGGATGACCTGCTCTAGGTTGGCTCACATGTGCCTTACTAGTCTTTTATTTTTTCTTTCTTTTCATGTTATTTGTGTGATTGTATATGTGTAATGTGATCCCCCATATCGTTATGTTTGATATGTCTTTATGTTCATTCCTTTATTTGTACCTACATTCTTCTATATGTCATAAACCTTTATCTTTTCTTTTGTCTTTTGTTTTCCTTTTGGGGATGATGCAAGGCATTGAGACATTTAGGTCTCTTCCATGTTGACACAAAATATTTTTTCTTTGTTTTTGCTCTCTATGTGTCATTCTTCTAGTTCCATGAGTTATTGGGGAATGATGACATTTCTGAGCTCTATAATAACATTGTAGCAAAAACATAAGATGAACCCAAATCTGTGGATCTCTTGTGTGTTAGTTTGGGATTTCATTTTGGGGGAAACCCCTTTCATGACATAGCTTCATTTGGAAACATATGTTTGACATAGGGATTTCCAAATAATCTCACTTCTTCTTTATTGTTTAGCATTTATCATTTTCTACTTTAAAGTAATTGCTCACAGCATGTTGTTTAGCAGTTTCTTTAACATGGGGGCATACATTGGCATTATCATTTTTACTATAAATTATGTTTCATAGTGTGGAATTCTTACTTGATGCAACGTGTTTTCTCCTTCATGGTGTCATTGGGTTTGATGTCCTTCAAGATTGCGACCTTTCCGAGCATATAACGTTCCTCTTAGTGGTGATGCTATAGAGTGAATTCCCTAAGTTGTGAATCTTTTATCCTCAATTTTTCCTCTCTTGGAGACATTAAGAATGATGTTCTCTAAGAGGAGACCTTTCATGGACTAAGAAAAACCCCTTTGAATATCCTATTTTCATTTTTTTTCATAACTTCTTAGCATAATGCAACTTGCTAACCATGTGAAGCTCAAAGTTACAATATTTATCATGGCCACTAAGCATAACACACCTTACTTTCTTGTGGAGCTATGTTTTTTCATGAGTTCTTAACATAATGCAACTTGCTAAGCTTTATGAAGCTCAAAGTTCATATTGTGTTGCACCTTATTAAAGTTATTAGGAAGTATAAATTTGTTATGGTCATGGGAGCCTAATAAGATTTTCTCATTTTCCATCTTCTAGGGGCTTTCCTAGTGGACAATGGATTTCACTAGCCCATGTGAGCGTATTGTTTTTTGCATAGTGGACAATGGGTTTCACTTGTAAATTTTTTTGGACAAACAACTAAGGCTTGATCCACATCGAGTTGTACAAATAGTCAAGGCTTGATTCACTCCTTTTTTCTTTTTATTTTCCTTTCCTTTTAGTCTTTGACATTGTATGTTTGTGCATCTTGTCTTGCAGCAAGCATATCATACATCTTGTGGGTGTTCCTTTGTGCTTATGTTGGTATGCCATGGGATCTTGATCCTAGGGGCTTGGCCACCTCCTTAATCTTTTTCATCATATCTCACTAACATTGGTACAATTGGACCCCCTCTTGGTGAATATTTGTCTACTTTAGTGCAAGTTTGACGTATGGTCATCCTCATATGTCATTCTCTCACTAAAGTGGGGCTAAATGTAGTGTAAAAAAATGTACTTCAAATTTTCACTTTTTTGGGTCCTCTAATTAAAAATGGACTTAATTGTGCCTTAATAATCCCTATTTTACATCTACAAGCCTAATAAATTATATTTTCTAAAAGGGAAACCCGACAATAATTAATTCCAATACATAACACTTTACCTTCAACAATGTATGTTTTAGGAATAGGGACCTAGGACCCATTTTCCCATGGGTGAATGGGTCCACGCTAGGCCTTTGAACCTAAATTTAAATTATGTTTTTAGTGTTATTTTAATGTCTCTAAATTAATATTTTGATGTCAGCTTGTAATGTTTAATTTTTGGGAAATTAAGGATACATATATATAAATATAAGGTTATTTCATCATTTCAAATCCTAGAATTTTCAAGAAGCTAGAGTTTTCATGCAAGAATTTTCTAAATCTAAATTTATGATCAAAGGCATTCAAGAGCGGATTTATCAGGAATTTATTGCAGCAATCAAGATCTCAAGCATCATGTTAATGCCTTAAGCATCATGCATGTCTTTGGATCTAACATTGTGATGTAGGTTTCAAAGATTCAAGCAAGCATTCAAATTCATATTTCAAGCTTCAAGATCTACATCCATTGAATCAATTTAATGCAAGATAAAAATAAAAATTTTAGATTCCCAAAGGTTTATTCAAGGGTTTGGTGAGTTGCAACATAGCTTGTTCATTCATCATTCCTCTTCATATTTCATTATTTCAATTCAAGGTCTAATTACCCAAATAGGGTTTGACCAAGGAAAACACCATTCACCAAAAACAAACAAATTTCCCTCTTGTGTTTGTGTTGCAAATTTTAGGTTGAAGAAGGATTGAAGACCTTTTGAAGAGCCAGATTGGAAAATTTGCAAAAGGTTGTCAAAGTTGTCATCAAGCCACAAAACTCACAAATATAATTTCCAACTTTTCAACACTATAACCTAGATCAAACGGAAGCTATATATTGAAATAAGAGGCTCTCAAAAATTTTCTGAAAACCCTGAGTAGAGACCCATTCACTAATAGGAAAATGAGTCCCAGACAACCTCTCAAAACTACCTTTTGGTGACTGGTATATAGTGTTTTTCCCTTCTCAAATCTGTAGAAATTTTGGTGTTTCTATTAGTATTGACCTTTAAATTATTGTTTCGAGTTTAAATTGGTATAATTGAGTAGATTTTTTATTTTTATTTTTTCTCCCAAATGTGTTGTCCAAGCTAAAACCCTCATCCTCAAGCATAAGGAAATTAGTAGATTCCTTCATTGAGTTGACTAACTTTAAGGTCATAATTAAATTCTTTGTGTGGATCTCATTTCCTAATGAAAATATGAAGATAGGTCCATCATACCCTCATTTCCCTAATTCCATTTTACCACACCTATTTTTCTATATTTCACTTGTCATATTGATTTTTTAAGCATCTTGTGTTTTCCATTAGGCCTCTAGATCTTGGGTGGATATCTCCATAGCCAAATATTACATAGCATTAGAACAAGTTGATTGCCTTAAGTTAGTATTTTTGAAGATCTTGAGTGTAGATAAGATATTTTCTTGAAGCATTGAGTATGCTCTTCTCTTGCATCCTTGAATGATGTGGAAAAAAAAGGTGTGATGGAAATATCAAATTTTGTTTGTTTCTATTATGTATTTTTTTTGCAAGTGTGTTTTAGAATATTGGTGTAGCAAATCTAAGTCACCATTGCATCTAGAGTGCATGAGAAAGTCAAATTTTCCTTTTGTTTCATCCCAGTTGGAAATTGGAGGCCAAATTTATAAGGGTTTGATGTTAGGAGTTGGTTGCTAGATCCAAAAGGTAGCCATATTTTTGGAGAATTTTGGATCAAATTGACCCCACCATCACATCTAAAAGTCCCAAGAACTTAAAGATCAGTTGTCAATTCATCAAATTCAAAGAAAGTTTATCTTTGAGGTTTTTTTATGCTTTCATTCTGCACAGTACCTACATAGTGCACTGTGGTGTGATTTTTATAAAAAAATCTATGAAATTAACAAAATTAGAGTTTAAATTTTTTTATTTTTCAAAATAAAAAATTATATTATTTTCATAGTTTTTCCTACAAATTTATTTTTTAAAACTAAAAATTAGATACTAAAAGGAACTTGACAAGAACTAGTCCTTGCTAGGCCTTGTACCTCGAAGAGGGTTCTTTAAAGCATGGGCCCACCTTGTAGGGATGCAACCTCTATAGGCCACAAAACCATATGAGGAGCCACATGCCCTTTCTTTCATCCATGACCCCTTTAAAGGGCTCAACCCTTTATTAAGGGCCATGGGGTGTGGCCCCATATGGCCCCCCATAATTTTTATTATTAATTTTTTAAAGAAAAAAAGAAAAATAAAATCACAATGAAAAAGTAAAATTTGTGATCCATACAAGTTTTAAAAAATTGGTAATACTTTTAGGAAGATCCCCACACTAGTAGTCCACCAAAAACACTTCTAGATTTAGTAGCCCATCTAGATCTAGTAGCAGTCTAAAGTTGTCTAGCAAACTTATAAACTAGCAACACATACAAATCTAGAAACAATTCTACCAAACTTAGTGGTGGCATTGTGCTAACATCATCAAGTGCATTTGAATTTTTAGCCCCTCTCTTCCTTGGTGTTTTCAAACTTGTAGTTCAACTTTCAAGCTCATAACTTGGGGTTAGAACCTCCAAATTTCATGTGTTTTTTTTTGGTGTAGATAGTTTATGATTTTGATGAATATTTTTTTGGAAATTACAATTTGTCACATGCTTTATTGAATTTTTTTTATTTTGGGAACTTCTAGGGCTCCATTTGGGCTCATATAGACAAATTTTCAAGTGCAAAGTTTCAAAAGTGTATAGCTTTTTATGTAACTCATAGTTGTGCTATCAATTTATATTCATTGTGATAAAAAAATGTACTTTCACCATATAGTCTTATTTTGTCAATTGTAATGCATTGAGATAAAAATTCAATTAAGTTTTTCTTTCAAGTTGCAATTTTAACCACACTAATTAGTTCTAAATTATATTTTCTTAGGGGGCTCTTTGATGTTTTTTTTGGAGGGGGGGTATGTCTATAGTTCTCCATTTCCTTTTGCTAGAATGGTTTATTTATTGACTACTTTGAGGAGAATATCATTAGTATATAAAATCATTGGCATTGAGTTATTCAATTAAAGAAAGGAACTATAAGGCTTGGCGAGATGGTATGATGAAGCATTTCTAATGGCTTAATCTCTTGCCCTAATTTTATGAATTGGTTCCTCAACCACCACATGATTGGGACAACCAAGAGTGGTACCTCAAAACTTGGAATATTTTTGGGACCATGTGTCTTCATGTAGAGACCAACACAATAATTATCCTCTCAAGTTTTGATTCCTGTCTTTTTTCATGGATTAAATTTGGGACATGTACTAAGATCTAGATGATCATCCAAATTCCTAGATGTCAATACTTTTTTTGGATTTTTAAGTTCCCCTATATTATTGTGATAATATTCAATATGAATAATATACATTATAAGTGCTAAATTATTGGGAAAGTATTGAAAATAAAAAGGCCATAAAAAATTATCCTACTCCTTTAGAGAAACAAATTGATTCTTCAACTTCTGTGACTCTTATTTTAGATATAGAAGCTTCTCCTTCTACATATTCAAGTCAACATCTAGAGGTTGATGGATCTTCACTATTAGAACATGAGAATTCTATAGTTGTTCATGATTAGACTTGTGTAGACACTATGTAATGGGATTCTTAATCTCTTATTGATCATTTGGATGATTTCTTATAGGACAGACATTATTTATTTGTTGAATCCCACATACAAGATGTTGACGATAGTATTGGGGATATTCATCTCCTCTTCGATGATATTTCCTAGGATGATGCATCACATTACTAAATATTTTGAGAGTACATTTCAATCCTCATGTTCCTTCTCCACATCATCTATATGCTTCCACAATAGTAGATTTTGCAAATAACTATGAGTTAATAATTTCAAATCAGTCACCATTTATGTTGATACCTTCTATAGTAGCACTTGATTCTTTATATTTTTGTTTGGAATATTTTGGATACATTTTGAGGATTCATCATCATATCTAGTCCATTCTCTACATTATTTTTTGCATTTTTCTACATTATTACCTTCTTCAATTAATATTGGGACTCCTGACATTGTGACAATTGAGTAGATTCCAAATAATTATATATTTTTTCCTTTATTTTTCTTTCAAGAGTGGGAAGATATCATGCATGTATCATTGAATTTATTTCTTCTTAAGGGGAGGAAATGTGTTCGATGATATTTGATCATCTTCATCATTCCATGTCAAGAATCCACCATTAGTGTGTAGGAGATTGTACATTTAGGGTTGGTCACTTGACCTTCTTCATTCTCTCTTATGGGGGACCTTTTCCTGACATGAGGTTTTGTACTCATCTTTTAGAGAGCTTTTTCCTTGTATTTTCTCTCTTTTGGAGAGGAGTTTTATCTTGTTAGGTTTTCTTATTTTCGTCATTTGTGAGAGATTCATTTATACATGGGTACCTCATAAGGCCTTGTAGCCTAGACCTATATTTCCATGTTTGCATATTTTTTTCTTATTAAGTTGCACTTAAGGGGGGTGTTAGTGTGAATAGGGTTATTACCTAACTAGTTCCACCATTGGGTCCTCATATAATAATATTAATACACTTCATAATCTTATGTTGTGTTATGTCCCACCTTGGTCTATATAACCAAGGTTCTCTCATAGATTGTACATGTTACATTCTATTTACATTCTTTGATAGGAATATAATTTATTCTTGTCATATCAATCTTTTGAGTATCTTTTTTTTTCTATTAGGCCTCTAGATCTTGGGTGGATATTTCCATAGGTACCAAAAATAATCAAAATTAGTGCTATGTTTATGTGAAATACTAAAATAAATTAAAAGTAATATTGTTTTTATGTGAGTTGCTACAAGCAAGGAGTTGATAGTGGTGGTTATACTAGAAACATGTACGTATATTGATAGTCTTAAAGTTCAAACTATTGATTCATAGTGTGTGGCATGAGTAGAGTATATAGGGTGACTATCCATGTGGATACTTCACACTTAGTGATTTATGTGGTATATTGACATCATGTTATGGTTTGATTATAGTTACATGACTATTGGTATTCCTCTATTGGATAAATAGGTGGTTGGTATTCTAATGTGAATGTTTATATGTAGAACTTGATGTGAAAGTGCCAAAGTTGTAGAAAGTTAAACTATGTATAGGTTGCATTATGCATAATTGGTGTCTAATTAGAGTGATTGCAAAATAAGTATGTTGTATATTGAGACTTTGTTAAATTTTGAATACCTTGTTGTATTGAATCCTTGATTTTAAATAGTATAATTATGAACATCTTTTGGTGGTGGGTTTTCTCCTAAAAGGGTTTTTCCCACATAAATATTTGTGTCTTATGTAATCTTCTGGATGCACATTGTTCCATTTAATTTTGTAAATGTTGTTACATATATTTTTTAAGTATTGTTGAGTGTTAATTGAGTACATAATTTTAAGTTTTCTTCATCCTTGTTGGAGGTTCCAGCTAATGGTATAACATCTCCTAAAGGGTAGCTACTCCTTATACTCAGAGACCCTAGGTCAATGGCCAATGAACATGAGATAACTGATTGGAAAGCCTCTCCTCTAAATTTTAGGCTTTGCAAGACCAAGGTGGGTATCCTTATAAATTAAGGTAGATCATCATACTACAATGGTGGGAAGCCTTCAATGGGATAAATCATCTACACAGCTCTCCCTTGTCCTTAATATCTTGTGATAGTATAGAAAGAAAACATAAAAGAAAATACAGAAAAGTAAAAGGTTCTTTTTGAATTGAAATTGGATCCACCTTAGACCTAGGGTTATGAACATAGACTGACCAGTGCATTATCCACACAAAGTCTAAAAATGAAGTAACACTTCTACAATAGACCCACCCTAGCTTCTTATAAACTTGTTGCCTTACAACAAGAAACCAACAGAAGAATGGAACTATCAACTTCTTTGAAATCCCTATTGCATCATCACTACCTTAACATATGACTTAAATAAAATTAATCTACTCCTTGAACAAAAACTAACAAATAAAACATTCAAGATCAGAAAATGTGATTGAGAACAAAAAATAATCCTTGGTTATATCGATTCAAAGATAGTGAGCACAAAACCGAAGAGTATGATAGAGCCGATACAATACTTTAGAGCAAAATGCAATGAAAATCTAGGTCATCTATTGTTATTATAGAGAAAAAATTACAACATATCCTTCCTAAGTGCAAAAATCACTATACAGAGTAAGACAAAGACTTACAAAGATTCAAAGAGGATGGAACCTCAACAAAATGCAAAAAAATTGCCTTTATAATGCAGGAATAACTCATATTCAAATTTGAAATTGTAAAACCTAACCAAACTAGGGTTTCAAACCAAAGCACCCAGGTCAAACCACAGTCCACTGAGAATTCCCACCCAAAATGATGCAACCAATAGACTTGAATGCTCTTGAAACCTCAAGCACACTCCAAAAAAGTTGTTTATGAATGTAGGAATGGCACTCCTAAGAAATCCATTATCATAGTCAGGAAGAACATACCCTGACATCAATTTCATTCTCTACAACACATCAAGACATCAATGGTGTTGCTTAGCAATAAATTCTACTTGGGGGAAGTAAAAATCTGATCTGTAATTGTCCTACATTGATCCTGGTAGCTAAGAAGCAGATACAACATTACTGTAAAATATTTACCTTCAAACAAGAGCAACTAGTTGTTAACATTTAAATTCTAGCCATCGGATGTGAGATGGACGATCAAAAATAGATCCCTAATGAACTTTAAAACATCATCGTCAATCTCCAACTTTAAATCTAGGCTGATTGATCAACACCTTTATAACATCGCATGACTCACAACAACAATGGGAGTCATACAAAATCATGCCAATAATATTTTGCCACTTGGCCACACATTAGCATATATTGCATCATTCATCCTCCCACCTAGGCCCCATCAGAGACACATTTCAACAACCAGCTAATCCTGTGTATTTTCTTTATTGATTGTTTTAATCAAGTGGGGAGTGTGGGGAATGATGAAGATTAAATATCAACACTACATCATGACTATCAGACCAAAACATACTATGTCAGATAAGTAAGTGGAGAATGGGCCCCACACCTACAATGGTATACATGTCCACATTCCACTCCTAGAAGTCACGGGTACAACAAATTTCATAACCAAGTCATGGAGTTCTCAAGTTTCTTTACTCCTTGACTTCCACGTGTCAACCACTCGCTAACCCTGCAAGACTTTGGAAAATAATATTTTATTCATGCAAGGTGCACGAGGAGTGGCCAAGATTTAGCCATGCTTTGCACCCTAATATCTATTGTTTGATCATGGGGCTCACCACAACACTCTCCAGGCCTTTGAAAACCATGGGCCCCATGCCACACATATGCCACATTGTAGAATCTCACTAACCCCACGTCTTTACTTTAATGAATATTTTATTCCTATGGAGTGAGCAGGGAATGACTGAGATCAAATCTCCCAATCCAATGGTTAAAAAATATGTATGTGCACAAAAGTTGGTCATAAAAAGGGGACCCAATTAGGTCGATGGGAATGAGACCCTTGGGATAAAAGACTTAAGACTATAATTCATAAAATAAAATATATCTTGCTTGACATAGAAAAAGGGTCAAATAATTAAAAGGGGGTCACATAAGGAGGATGGAATATGATGACATAAAGTCATATTAAATGGGCAAGGCTAAGCAAGCATAAAAATCCAACAAAAAAATAGACTTGAACTAGGGTTTAGAGAGGGTTTAAGCAAACAATTAAGGCTTAAGGGGTTTTAAGCCCTAAGATAGAACCCTAATGCATGAAAAATAAACCCTAGCCCATAGGAGACTCAAAATTTTGATAGAATGGCCATGGATTTTATAGGCCCCACCAATAGCTCCAATTGGGTACATTTGCTTGACAAAGCAAAGTGAGAATCCAGTTATTTCTAGGAGAGAAGACTGCCAAAACTCAAAACAACAATGACAAAACATGAAACTATGATACAAATGTGCATGGATATGTCCTACTTATGAAAAGTAGGGTTTGAGGAATAATCCATGCATTGCCAATTCCAACATTTCACCATTTAGATTTTGCAGACAATAGGAATCTTCACCATGATTATCCCAAACAACATAAGTGCCAATCCAAAGGGCCTCAAATTTACCATGTTTTCCCTTGTCTTGACTTCTTGCATTCCAAATTAATACAAGTTCTCCTGCAACAAACTTTCTCTCCTTAGCTTTCTTGTCAAAAATGTATTTGACCTGCCCCTACCTCTTCAAATCAATATCTTGTGTTGATCTTGATTCATCCAATTCTATTATCTGATTGATCCTATGAATCATGTTATGATCAATATCTTCTTCATATTCCTAGATGAATTTATAAATTGGCATAAGCTATTCATTGGTATTCTTGCATCCAACCCATATACTAGTTCATAAGGATATCTTTTTGTGGCCTTCTTTATGGTAGTCCTATCAACCCATAGAGCTAATTTTAATTTTGAATCCCAGGCCTTGTTGTTCTTCTCCATGAATCTCTTCATGATATTCATGAGGCTTTTGTTACTAGACTTAGCTTTTCCATTTCCCTATGGGTGGTAAGGGGAAGAATATGACATGGAAATTCCATAACTTCTACAAAAATCAGTGAATTCTTCATATCTAAAACACATAGCATTATCCATAATTAACTTTGCAGGGGTACCAAATCTGATCAATATATTGTCCATGATAAAATTAATGACAACTTTACTAGTTTCCCTCCTTGTAGGAATTGCCTCCACCCACTTGGTGAAATAGTATGTGGCAACTAGTATCTAGCCATGACCACCACTAGATTTTTCATTGAACTCACCAATAAAATCTATGCCCCATTGTTGAAAATGAGCCTCAACATTTTGTGTTCTAAGGGGAAAAGCACTAGAAAACCTTAACTTACCAGAAAACCTTTGGCAAGCATCACACTTCCTCACCATTTTGTGTGTATTAAAAAAAAAGATAGCCACCAATACCTAGATGTCAAGATCTTATGGGAAGTTGTTTTAGCTATGTAATGGCCTCCACAAACTCCACCATGCATCTCTTCAAGAACCTTATCTGCCTATTTTTCATCAACACATCTCAACATAACACCCACCCTGTCTCTCCAGTACAAGCAACCCTCAATCATAACATATTTGATTGATTGTAGCTTTAGGGTCCTTTTTTGATTATCAATCATATGATTAGGGAAATAAATGTATCTTAGATAATAAAAAAACATCTTTATACCAAATGCACTCTTGGACCATGCACTCCATTATGTGAACATATTCACTACTCGTTGATTTATCTGATTGACTTCCAAGTTTGATTCAACCATCAACTTGGCTAAACCATGTCCTCTAACCAGTGTAGTGATCTAAATATCAATATTGAATTCCTAAATTTTATTGATCCATCTACACCTTCTTCCTATGACTTCCTGCTAAATAAAAATATCTTTGATTGTAGCACTAGGTACATAAGCCACTATCTTAGCACCCACCAAATAGGATCTAAAATTCTTCACTTCCTTCACCAAGGAATAGGCCTATTTTTCCATATTACCATACTTCAATTCTGCTTTCTGAAGTGATTTTCTAAAGAAAGCAATGGGTTTGTTCATATCCTTCATCATTTTTATGTAATAGGACAACAAGAATAGTGTGGAACGATGTGAAAGAAAATAACTAAAAATGTTTAGTAAAATTAGGTGATTTGTGTACTGGTGCCTCTTTGATTCCTTCTTGATGTTATTGAAGGATTTAATAGGCTTATCAACCCACTCAAATGTTTCTTTGTTTATCAACATTTTAGAGATGGATTTGTAGTTTCAACAAAGTTTGTAACAAATCCTCTAACAAAATTAATTTGGTCATAGAATGATTGGACCCCCTTTACTAACTTAGGAATTGGGATTCTATCGATTGCTACAAATATTTTTGTATCAATCCTTATCCCATCCTTTGAAACTATATGCCCCAACAACTTTCCTTCTGTAACCCCAAATGTACATTTCTTAGGGTTCAATAAAAAACCATATTCCAAAGCTCTTATGAATATCTTTTCTAGGTGCATGCAATGCTCCTCCTCCTTCTTGGAATATGTTATGAGGTCATCCTAATATATAGCCATGAAAACATCTATGGAATCTGAAAAAGAAACATTTGTGGCCATCTGAAATGTTGCTCTAGCATTTGTTAGGCCAAAAGGCATTCTAACATAGATGTATGTTCCCCATGGTGTAGTTTAAGCAATCTTATATTGCTCAGACTCTTTTACCTTTAACTGATTGTAGCTAGAAAACCTATCCATCATAGAAAAAATATCACAAATAGTACCCTTATGTAACATCGCCTCCATGTTAGGCAAAGGATAATTATCCTTCAGTGAAGACATATTCAAATTTCTGAAGTCAACACATAATCTTATATCTCCATTCTTTTTTCTTACTGGTACCAAATTTGATACCCAAGTGGAATGCCTGATAAGCTTTATGATCCCACCATCTCTGAGCTTCATGAGATCCTTTTGCATCTTATGTGCAAATGTAGGATTTATTGTCCTTTTCTTCTACCTAAAAGGTTTTGCATCAGGGTTTAGAGGAATCTCATGTTGGAGTAAATCTTCTCTATAAGTCTTTAAGTCATCATACAACCACACAAATAAATGTTTAAATTTCCTTAGTAGAGTGATCAACATAGCTCTAACCTTAGGATTGAGGCTCTTAGCAATATACACTTTCTTGGGTGCACTCTCTATCCCTAAA
This sequence comes from Sequoia sempervirens, assembly GCA_007258455.2. Taxonomy (NCBI): domain Eukaryota; kingdom Viridiplantae; phylum Streptophyta; class Pinopsida; order Cupressales; family Cupressaceae; genus Sequoia; species Sequoia sempervirens. The sequence goes on from VDFB02020836.1 coordinate 119,939, forward strand.
TTGATTTCCTTAAGGTCTTTACCTTGTGTAGAATTCTGCTTCATATTGCACTTGTTTGATTTATCAAAAACTCTTTCTAGGACTACCAATCCATTTGGGATTTCATTGGTCTTGAGTTGAATAACCTCCTTACCAAGAATAGTATCCTCTCCATCCACTTTCTCCAAAAAATTCTAAAAATCAATTTCCTAACTATGATACTCATCCACACAATGCAAGAACTTCAAAAAGTCCTTATCATCATTGAATATCTGCCAACTTTGAATATTATTTGGAATAGGAGGCCTCATCTGAGTCTCAACCTTTGATATACTAGAGTAGGTAATATCATCTGGTCTCAACGAAATATTGGCAAGGAAGTCTGTCATCACATTTTTTTCCCTTTCTACCCATTCAATGGAAAATGCATCAAACATTTCAATGTAATCCCAAATGAAATTCCTATATTGTTTTAACCTTTTATTTTTAGACTCATATTTTCTCTTATTTGGGAAACAACTAATTCAGAATCACCTAAGACTCTGAGCATTTTAATTCCATGCTTGACAACAACCTTAAGTCTAAGGAGTAAAGCCTCATAATCAGTAACATTATTTGTACATTCAAATTTGAGTGAACATGAGTATCTGTAAGACTTACCTCCTAGGGACATGAGAATCACCCATGCTCTGGATCCTTCTTTTGAGTAGGGTCCATCAAAATTCATGCCCCAAAGACCATCTGAATGAACCTTTTGCTTTATCTATTCAATTATTTGTGCATCTTTGATCTTCACTGGCTCTTCATCAACAACTTTAAAATTGTCCATATCTATGTCAACAAAATGCACATCCTCATGTGGATAAACATACCCTCAATTATATGTTGATCCCTCTTCTCCCTAAGTAGCATGACATCCCTACCATTCACAGGTATGGTAGCATAAGAAAGAACCAACTTCATACTTCCCCCAACTGCTATTGCCTACCCCCTTGACAACATTCCATATTGAGCAAGAATATAAACAACAATTACACTCAACATAATTCTTCTTAGGAAAACAATCCAACTTGAAAGGAACCTCATTCACAACTCCAAGCACAGGGACCTCCCTTGAATCCATAGCAAAACACTTACCATATGTATTACTAGCATGAAATCCAAGCTCCTTCATGATTACCAAAGGCATGATATTGGTGGAGGCACCAGGATCTATCATGCAATTTATGATCAACATATCATTCACTTGCAAGGTTACATAAAATGGGTCTATACGGCTGGGTTAGCATTTAAAGTGGTGCCTATGAATACTTCAGGAAACTCAATATGAATTCTTTCAAGTTCAACATGCTTCACCCCCTCCTTTTCCTTTTCACAAGGGATATTCATCCCTTCTTTATCACTAATAGCAGGTGTACCAAAAATAAGGGCCAATTCCTTTTCCTTGTGTTCTTCTATCCTCATTATTTCTAACAAAGGCATTGTTACTTTGATTTGTGATAAGATTTGATTCATGTCAACAACATTGTATTTTGAAATTTCAAATCTTGATACATCCTTCTCTCTCTCTCTTTTGTTTGCTTGGTTTCAGGTTATTTTTCTGAACCACAATAGCTCCTTTTCTCCCTTGATCATTCATTTCTTTCTCAAATCCGTCTTTATCAGAGGAAGCCCTAGCTTGATTTTTAGGATCCCTAACCTCCTTTCCTTTGATATTCTTGTTCCTTGTAGAATTATTCCCCTTTACATCACCATATCCTTCCTTTATGAAGAAGCTTCCTAGATTAACCTAGTCTTTGTTGGTTGTCTCATTCCTTAGATTGTAGGAACTTCTAGCCTCTGCGATAGCATTATCGGTTAGCAACCTGATCTCTTCATCTGAAGGCCTCCTTAGCCTCACATTTTCTTCTGATTCTAAATTATTCACCCTAGCAGTGTCATCATCTAAGCATCCCTCCTCATCAACATTCATATCCATTCCAAACAGCATGTTGGCACCATGATCCTCCCTTTGTGAATTATCACAATCATTATATGATTCACAGTTATCCTCCAAGGATTGAGCAACCCTACACTACAAAGAAGAATGTAGCAACTGACAAGGGTCACACCAAGGAGTATTATCCACAAAGTTTGCACTACTTCTTTTCAAAGGATCAAGAGTCTCTTTGTTCTGCATATTTCTCTAATTGTTTTGAATAGGCCTACTGTTATGTCAATTGGTATTATATGGTTGATCTGAAATTTTAGGCCTTCTTTCTTGTCCTTGATAAGTTGGTTTATTGTAAGATAAACCTTTGTCATTTCTTGTCACTTTGTGGATCAACTCCTCGATGGCAGTCATCATTTTATCCATTTTTCCCCCATCATCAACCTTTTCATTTAGATATGCCCTAGGATTCTTGAGAAGCTTTACATCTTCTCTCCTTCCTATTTTACTTGAAGCCCTTCTATTGCTCTCAATGTAGATTGCAACCTTGTATGCATCTCTTAAGGTCTGGAGATTCTTATCCCTTAGATGGAAACCTATTTTAGAATCAAAGGCATTGAGATATGTGACCAAACAAACATCTTCATTTAGTCTTAAATGTGTTGGGATCCTAGACATAGTTTTTGGAATCTAATATTAAATTCTACTACCATTTCATTTTGACCCTTATCATTTTATTGAATTCATTCAACATGAATGTTGGGTCTACTTTATCACCATAGTGCTCTCTGAAAACACTTTGAAATTATTCCCAAGATCCGACACTTGCTTCTAGTAGGCTCCTATACCAATATCTTGCATCACAAGTACTTAAAGACTGCATGAATAGCTTCATAATCACATCTTCATGCTCTATATAAAAATCTCCTAATAAGTTCCTAAAAAAAATCAAGTGTTCCTCACTTGTCATGGCATCATTTCTAGAGAACTTGGAAAGGAATTTCCTTACTTCATTGGAAACTTGATTTGGGAATCCAGGGATTCCCCCAAAATCAAGTTGTCTATATGTATCCAACTGCAAGGGTCTTCTTCTAGGAACATTACCTCCTCCAAAGTATTGATAACCTCCCTGGCCGTGAGGAATATTTTGTTGTATATATGGTTGCTATGGTATGTGAACATATTGATTTCCCACATAGGGTAGAATACTCCCCTACACTTGAGGACCACCCTAAAACTATCCTTTATTTCCTAATATAAAATTTCCAACCCGTATATTTTTGTCCTACAAATGTTGGCTAGGACACACTTCAATATTTGTATTTGGTTGAAAATAATGACCATGTGTGGGGTTTATCTAAGGGCCCACTGAAACACTATAACTCAAGGGCATAGAACTCATTCTTGGATTACTTTGGGATTTAGAAGGTCCCGCACCTCCAAATGAAGTACTTATATAAGTAGCACTAGTCACATTTTGTGAGGTAGTGTTCAATCAAGGATTAGTCCATGTACTCACATGGGAAGTATTTAGAGGCATACATATTTGACTACTAGTTCCAGCTTGAGTTTGAGGTATTGGTATGAAATCACTAGCAACATTTTTTGCAACTATCAAATCATCAAGCTCCTTCCTTATTTCATCCCTTCTCTTTATCATTTCTTCTCTAGCCTTTTCTTGTTTCAATTTCTGTATTTCAAACAACATGTCCCTAGTTTCATTTAGGATCTCTTCCTTGGTCTGGAATACATCATTTGAAGTATGGGCTTGAGTAAGGACTTCAATAGTTTTGTGAGGGTTAACTGGGTTTTCAAAAGAAAATGTGTAGCTTTTCCTAGTAGTAGGCTCATCCTGCAATTGTTGTATTACAAAATTTCCAAGGGATAGATTCTGATCTAAATTTTTTTAAGAAGGGTCAACCCCATCTTGGTCTATATTTCTTATTTTCATTTCTCTTCTCTGAGAATTTGCAGGTTTTATTAGTGGGGTGGTTAATCCCTCTTCTTCATTTAACAAAGCATGTGCTTCTTGAGATGAATCAAAACTATCTTGACTATGCAAAATATAACCAACATCTTTATCAAAGGTAGGGTTAGACTTACTTGGATCCTTGTTCTTCTGATTTTGATTCTTGTCTCTCCAAGTTACTCTTCTTCTTATTTCTCTTCCCTCTATTCTTCTTTAAGGATTAGGATTATGGATTGATCTTCTGTCGTGCATTATTGTAGCTTCTTCTTTTCAACTAGTTTTTAGAGTACAGAGTCGCCACCCAACTTGATGGTAATGATATTTCTTTCTACAAATGCACTTTGACTAAAACTTTGAAACTTTAATGACTCTATTAAGGCTAGGTGGTCTCCTACTAGATCTTCTCAAGTTCTCCCCAACAGAGTCACCAATCTATTGGAGGTTCCAACTAATGGTCTAACATCTCCTAAAGGGTAGCTACTCCTTATACTCAGAGACCCTAGGTTAGTGGCCAACAAATAGGAGATAATTGATTGGAAAGCTTCTCCTTTTCACTTTAGGCTCTATAGGACCAAGGTGGGTATCCCTATATATTAAGGCAGATCATCATAATACAATGGTGGGAAGCCTTCAATTGCCTAAATCATATACATAGCTCTCCCCTATCCTCAATATCTTATGGTAGTATGGAAAGAAAACATAAAAGAAAATACAGGAAAGTAAAAGGTTCTTTTTGAATTGAAATTGGATCCACCTCAAACCTAGGATTATAAACATAGACTGACTAGTAACTTATCCACACAAAGTCTAGAAAGAAGTAACACTCCCACAATAGACCCACCCTGGCTTCTTATAAACTTGATGCCTTACAACAAGAAACCAACAAAAGAACAAAACTATCAACTTCTTTTAAATCCCTATTGCATCATCACTACCTTAACATATGAATTGAAAGAAACTACTCTATTGCTTGAACAAAAACTAATAAATCAAACATTCAAGATCAATAAATGTGATTGAGAACCAAAAAAAATCCTTGATTATATTGATTCAAAGATACTGAGTACAAAACTAGAGAGTATGATAGAGCTGATACAATACTTTAGAGCAGAATGCAATGAACAGTTGGGTCATCTATTATTATTATAGATCAAACATTATAAAATATCCTTCCTAAGTACAAAAATCACTATACAAACTAATACAAAGACTTGCAAAGATTCAGAGAGGATGGAACCTCAACAAAATATATAGAAATTTCCTTTATAGTGTAGGCATAACTCAGATTCAAATTTGAAATTGCAAACCCTAACCAAACTAGGGTTTCAGACCAAAGCACCTAGGTCAAACTGCAGTCCACCAAGTATTTCCCCCAAAATGATGCAACCACTAGACTTGGATGCTCCTGAAACCTCAAGCACACTCCAACAAAGTCGTTTATGAATGTAGGCATGGTACTCCAGGGAAATCCACGATCACAATCAAGAAGAACATACCCTGACATAAATTTCATTCTTTGCAACACATCAAGACATCAATGGCGCCGCTCAACAATAAATTCTACTTGGGAGAAGAAAAAATCTAATCTGTAATTGTCCTAGATCGATCCTGGTAGCTGAGAAGAAGATACCCCATTACCACAAAATATTTACCTATGAATAGGAGCAACTAGTCATTAGCATTTAAATTCTAGCCATTGGATGTAAGATGGATGATCAAAACTAGATCCCCAATGAACTTTAAAACATCACCATTGATCTCCAACTTTAAATCTAGGCTGCTCAATCATCACCTTTATAACATTGCATGACTCACAACAATGATGTGAGTCATACAAAATCACACCAATAAGATTTCGCCACCTGGCCACACTTCAGCTTATACTGCATCATTCATCCTCCCACTTGGGTCCCATCAGAGACACACATCAATAGCCAACTAACTCAGTGACTTTATTTATTGATTATTTTAATTGAGCGGGGAGAATGTGGAATGATGGAGATTAAATCTTAACAATGCATCTTGACTATTAGACCAAAACATATGACGTCAGGAAAGTAAGTGGAGACTAGGCCCCACACCTACAATGGTACACATGTCCACATTCCACTCCTAGAAGTCGCAAGTACAAAAAATTTCATAACCAAGTCATGGAGTTCTCAAGTCTCTTAACCCCTCGACTTCCACATGTCGACCACTCGCTAACCCTGCAGGACTTTGGAAAATAATATTTTATTCACGTGAGGTACACAAGGAGCGGCCAAGATTTAGCCACGCTTTGCACCCTAATATCTATCATTCAATCATGGGGTCCACCACAACACTTTTTAGGCCTTTGAAAACCATGTGCCCCATGCCACACATATGCCATGCGGTAGAAGCCCACTAACCCCGTGTCTTTACTTTAATGAATATTTTATTCCTGTGGAGTGAGTGGGGAACGACTGAGATCAAATCTCCCGATCCAATGGTTAAAAAAAATGTACATGCACAAAAGTTGGTCATAAAAAGGGGACCCGACTAGGTCAAGGGGAATGAGACCCTTGGGATAAAAGACTTAAGACTATAATTCATAAAATAAAATTTATCTTGCTTGACATAGGAAAAGGGTTAAATAATTAAAATGGGGCCACACAAGGAGGATGAGAAACAATAACATAAAGTCATAACTTAAATGGGCAAGGCTAAGCAGGCACAAAAAGTCAACAACAAAATAGACTCAAACTAGGGTTTAGAGAGGGTTTAAGCACACAATGAAGGCTTGAGGGGTTTTAATCCCTAAGACAAAACCCTAACACATGAAAAATGAACCCTATCCCTTAGGAGACTCAAAATTTTGAAAGAATGGCCATGGATTTTATAGGCTCCACCAATGTTGATCTATTGGTTGTCTATAATAATTATTAAAATCCCCAACACTATTATGCAACATATTTAGCCCCTCTCACAACTCTTTTGAAGAAGAATGATTTCCTATGGTCTAATGTGTTTGTTTGGGCCTTTGCAACAATAAAGGTGGCCATGAATCATACTTAATGTTGGTTACAACTAAATTTAGTAAGTATTTTATCCTAGAATGCAATGTCTCTAGACAAGGCCTTGGAGTTGTATTGGAAAATGGGTGTCCCATTAACTTTGTAAACAATATTTTTCTTTAGTCTAAATTTTAGCAAAACATCTTGTGAAAAAGAAATGGTGGCTATCCTTGTGTAATCAAGAAAGAGAAATAAAAGTAGTACTTACTTGGTCACAACATTTCAAGGCTAAAATAGACCTTATTAATTTCAAATAGTATTAAAATAATGTTTTAATTTTGAAAAACAACAATATGCAAGGGCATGCATTTGAAATTATAAATAAGAAGGGAAAATAAGACATTGTCAAGAATGCATTATCACAACATGATGAACCACCTACTCTCCATGAATTTACATATCTTTAGCCCATTTATATCTATCAATTTCAAATAGAATGATAAGCTAAGCCATCCAGTAAATGAATCATTCAACAAGTACTTACTAGTCAGGGTATCTCTACTCTTCATTTTGGAAGTAGATAACCTAGGGTAATAAAGTTAAGTTTATAAATTTTTAATTCTTCATTAATGTGGTTAAGGAATAGATGTTGTAGAACAAGGTAGCAGATATGGAAAAGAAAAACAACTAGACAAGGAGAATATTTTCAATAACAACACATAAATAGTAATTGTACGACTGTAGTTGTTGAGATTGTACAATCCAGATTTGTAGTCAATTGAGCCTAGGCTAACACAAGGTTTCTTAGGTAGCTTTTATTTTACTCCAAGTCTATTGGTGGTATCTTAAAAATATTTAATATTCAAATTTATACTTTCTTCCTAAATAAGATAGGGAATACCAGAATATAAGTATCAAGGAAATCAATGATTAAGAGCTAGGAATGGATAAGTTTGCAGAAGAGGGAAAAAGAGTATTTCAGAAATATATTTATATTATTTTTAAGTTTTAAATGATATCTGTGGAAGGAATTCACCCATTATCATTTTGAATAAGGTTTATTTTGTAGGAATGATGTTTAGTGGATTTTTTTAGTGAGATAGGTTTAAATTTCTACAAGTGTGGTGAGCTTTAATTTATGTATATATGGTTTATTTATTTTCCTATTCATGTATGTTTGAAATCAGATAATTCTCTTTATTTGTGAGATGGATTTTAAATGTGAATGTGGCGTGTAATAAATGGTTGCACATTCAACAATTTGATTTATTAGATTATTTTATAACATTTCATTTGGGTAACTATAGTGATGTCTCTCATGGCTCTCATTGCTCCTATGTGTAGTCTCTCCTCTCTAGACATGATTGGATTTCTACCCTCTTGGGAATTCCTTTGTTTCTCTCTCTCACACTATTGCTTATTCTCCACATATTGTAAATGAAACCTCATCTAGGTCAGTTTTGAGGGGTTGATAGGGCTCTTCCTTGCATCTGGCCTCTTATTTCTCTACTCAGGCACTTCTTGCATAAACCTCATCACCTAATACACTTCCCATCATGCCCAATGATTTTTTTTAGTGGCTAATATTCACCAATTAGAAAATACTTGAAATTTGGGAATCCAAAATTGGCTAATAGTTCAAGCTATAATGTGACTTGAATCACCACACTTTTACAAATTTTTATTATAGTCTTATTTAAATCACCAAAGAATTTATTTTATTAAAAAATTTAACTTAAAAATTTGCCACAATATTTGATACATGATTAGATTATATTCACCTGAATTTTATAAATTATAGTATAAATTTATATTAATTCACTAATAGTATGTTGTAGTTATTAATTTATGTAGGTCCATATTTCTAATCTTTAGTTTCCACCATTGATTTAAAATATAATCTAATGTCCCTTGTTGTATTCCATTAGGTAAAATGTACCCACAATCTATAATGCTCATGGGTCCCACAATTTTGGGTTTGATGAGCATTATAGATTGTGGGTGCATTTACCTTGCAGAGTACAATGAGGATCATTAGATCAATGATCAAAAATAAATTCCAGGCCCCATGAAAATTAGAAATCATGGGTACATTTTACCTTGCAGAATATAATGAGGGTCATTGTATTATATTTTAAAATAATGGTGGCAAGTAAATATTATAGTCTACCCCTTAAACCCATCGATAATTTCCACCCTTGGGCCCCTACTTTTCCATGAAAATTATTTTTAGATTGGATGGATTCACCATCATAATTAATGCATTTTCCTATTATTTTTTCAAGATTTGCCAAAAAATTCTACAAAATTTTAGTGATGTAAAAATATCACCAATAAAAGTAATATATTTTCATAAAAAGGAAAGATTCACTAATAGAAATTAATATAACTTTTTCCTAAAAAAATGAAAGATTCGCTAGGATTTTATATCTTTTTTGAAGGGGGTTTCTTAAAGTTATCATTGATCATGCCTTTTGCTGCTTTTGAGAGTTGCTCCTTATCCTTGGTGACTAGGTCTTATTCTACTTGCCCCTCTTTGGTGTGCCCTAACCTCTTGTCCAAACCTTCTCCATTGGTGGTTTGCAGGGTGGAAGTCGTTGAGAATGAAGATTTTTATCAAAGGTTTGGTTTGGTTTTTTGCTTTGCCAATCTTTGGCCCTCTCTCCTCAACCTGAATAAGTGTGTTTTGGAGCATTGGAGGAAATTAGTTTTGGGTAAGATTGAACTCTTCCCTTGTGCTAAGGGTTTTTTTGTTTCTACATTCACTTTTGTTGAGGACCGTGGAGTGGTTTTGGGTCACCTTTTGGCTTGGGGATTTCACTCTCTTATGATCAAACCCAGGACCTCTTCCTTCAATCCTTTTACCAAACCACTTAATGTGTGTTCAGTATGGGTTAGACTCCCAAATCTCCTCCTTTAGTTTTGGGAGGAGAATTTCTTTGAAGCTATTGTAAACTCAATTGGTCGCTTTTTGAAAATTCATGATGGTACTTCTTTTATGGACTATTCTACCTATGCTCAATTTTTTGTGGATATTAAATTCTCTTTGCCTCTCCACAAAGAGGTGGTTTTATTGACCAGGGATCAAACGTAGTGACAACTAATTGACTATGAGGGTGTCACCTTTAGGTGCTGCTATTATTTTTTTGCTAGTCACCTAGCTTGGCTTGCTCTTTCTAGTGTCAAAATGGTGTATCAACCTAGTTGAAGGATGCAAATGATGATCTCCTAATTGTTCTAAATTTTGACTCTCTAGTGGTGGCTTCCCCAAGGATTTTGTGGAGCTTCAACTCTTGGCTTGGGTTTGGGTTGCCCTACTATCCTTGGTGGTGATATTGAGTTCACTCCTTCTACTCCTTTAGATACTTCTACTTTCCCCAGGTTTCTATTAGGGTTAGATTTCTCTCTTGGTTATTCTCATGTTCCCCCCTTGGATGTTCTTAGTCTCCCTATGGGGGATGCCCCTATTCTCCCTTGCATTGGGTGTCCAAATGATAGCATCATTTGGACCAACATTCATAGAAGGTGTAAAGGTCCCTCCTCTACCTCTTCCAATTCTCATTCTCATGACTTAGTGGTTAAGTCTATTTATATAGGATTGTATCCCTAGCCTCTTGTTTCTTTTCAGTTCCTAGCTTTGGTCAAAATATTTGTTGGTCTTTGTTTCTTTCCTTTTCGTCTCATCTCTGGTGAGATTTGTTCCATTTTCCTTGATGGTTGTCTTATAATGGGTATGGGCCCTTCCCATTTTTATCTTAATCAAAACATTTCCTTTGGGTAGTTAATTTACTTTCAATGAATAAGTTTAAATTATTGAAAGTATAGTTTTTAGGTTTAATTAAAATATTTTTTATTTTAATAATTATTAATTTAATTTCATTCTTATTCTTCAAATTGACCAATCTTAAATAAAGGATCATAGTCCACATATAATGCACAAAATCTTGTATATGCTCCTAGATTGGTACAAAGTAAAGTATACCCATTTCCTTCTAGCTTACTTCAAACCTTGCTTATTTATTTGCAATATTAGGTTACAATGAATTTCATTAGAATATTTACACGCTTCGTTTGTAGACCAAGTCATTGTACACACATTTATTAGCCACTCCACCTCTAGGATGGATCAAGTTGTAAATATATTTCTTTGATATTTCCATAGAATCCATGGCTTTTCAAAGATTATTGTGTCCAATGAAAGGCACTTTACTTGCTATGATTTTTCTATATCATCGACAGATAAATAGTTGAATTGGGGCAATGGAAATATGTTTAGAGGAGTGCCTTTGATGTTTTGTAAAAAATAGCCAATCCAAATTGTTTAAGTGACTACTTTAAGTAGATTGGTAGTATAATAACACATAACCACCAAAACAATTCCATTCGATACCCTCTACAATTATTCCATTTGGAGTATTGATAGACATCTTCTAGCTTCCACCATGATGTGGGTTGTTGATGATGACTTTCAAAAAGCACATTAGACCTTAGTATCTCTCAAGGATAATCTCCAATTGACTCTAAACCATATGAAACAACATGTTAACCAACATATTACAAAGAAATATTTTGTTGTTAGAGATTGGGTATACCTTAGACTCCAAACCTACAATCTTCTCTCAATATTAAGGGAAATAAAAGTTTAACATTATATTCTATGTTCCCTAAGAGATCCTATTGAAAAGTGGCACATATATCTTGAATTACATTTCATCAATGATATACATAATTTCTTATATTTCTCACTTTTAAAGAAGGTGATCAATCAAAATATTACCATCCAAACTAAATTACTTGTCTTGGATGAAAAAATGAAACTTATCATAGATCCAATTTTTTTTTGAACCAACACACTCATTAGGCAATATGTCAAATGGAATAATTCTTATCTTTGTGATGCCACATAAAAAAACTTCATTCAACTACATTGAAAATAGAAAAAAGTATTAAGATTAAGGATTATCCAAGGGAGCTATCATTTTTATGTATCCTCTACCTCACATGTCTTCAATCGTCAATCTTTTTTCTCTTAACTTCTCTATTTCTTCTCTTCTCTTATCTCACATATAAAGTGTAATACTATAATATTATCTCTTATGAATTATAATGTGTATTTAAGAAAATATGTGTAATATTTGAATATTATTGCAATAGAAGGTTGCCCCCTCTGTTGGCCACTATCAATAAATTTTATTTATTACATGAATAAAAAAATTCTTACACTTAATTTGCTATATTAGTTAAATTATAAGCATCTTAACATTTATATAATTGTTTCTAAATTAACCAAGCATGATATTTAATGCTCATCTCCTAATGAAATATTTACCATTAGGAGTAGTCCTTTAGCATATTTATTTCATGAGATATGAATTCAAATGATGACAACTCATTAGGTTTTGATACTACTAAACTAATTTATTAAGAGTTTCAATATTTTTATTTATGTTTAAAATAAATCAATATTTTTGTATGATTATTTATATAGTATATTATGGTAAATAGAAGTAATAAATAATTATAATTATTATTTTTAATTTAATTAGTTGAGTCTTTAAATTTTACATAAATATATTATTAAAGTTAACAAAGAGGATTATGATATTTATCTCTAATAATTTAATGAGGAATAGTTTGTTAAAAATCATTTGTTATGACTATCTCAATTCTTATGGACTACACCAATGATGATTCTTCATCCTAGTTCAATTCCACATTCATTATTTCAATATTTGCATCAATGGGCCTAAATCTAACCTATAGCTTTGAGCTATTTTTTGATATTTTGACCTTGTTTATTTTCTCTATAAATGTGTTTGTCACTAGCAATCTTGACATAGAACTGATAGAGTTTATTATGTTGGTAGAGGAAGGAAACTAGTTTCCCAAATTTTAACTTAGTCAAACCCTTGGTTTGATTTGAAAATTTTAAATATGTTACAAAACACACTAATAATAATGCATATACATAAATACCCCCCTATGAATGCAAAAGTTGATATTCTCTATGATCAAATAATCTTTTTCAAATGCTCTAGTTGTAAATGATAATAAGTGATCTCATGATATCTAAATTAATCAAGGCTTTATCATCTTATATGACATCCTAGTATGAAATTGTGAGTTCTTTATGCTTAATACAATGGATAACAACTAGTTGTGTGCACATTGGTTTAGACTCACGATTAATTTCAATTTTGAGAATTTGGGGGTCAAAATGACACATGATTCTAAATTGCCACTATTGGTTTAAGCTAGGGCATGAAATAGGTGGGATGAAGATCAAATCTGAATCCTTGATATGTGTGGAGTTAGGCTTGGTCAAGATGTTCCATCCCAAAACTATTTCTCCAAAATCTTAAAACACATCCCATCTTCAAGGCTAGGGGGTATCTTCAAGAGGGTAAAAGCACTTGGTTCATCAACAAAATATAGAGGGCTTAAGGCTAACTAATGAGAGTGGAAAATATCTTCTACACTTTAGGCTTAACTTAAGTCTATCAAGGTAACCTAGAGGTATCTTGAATATGATTAAAGGTGATTACAAATAAGAAAATATAATAATATTTTATTATATTTTATTGTAACCAATGTGAGTTCAACCATAAAGATTGTCTTTGGGTTCAAGAATTATTAGTTGAATAAATGACTCCTTATATAGATGTTGGTGACATCATTTCAAGAAGTGCAAGATGAAGGCAAGCATATATGATTTCAAAAATTATTTATCTAATAAGATTCTTAGAAGATGGTTCCTTATTTAACTACTAAATCATGAACTATGCATACCAAGACGAAAGCCAAACTATTAGTGGAATATTTATTTGTTTAAAGAGTGTGATTGAATCACCCATTTATTGGACCAATTCTTATCCAATGGGTTACAAATTCATAGTTCACAGGGTAGGTGTAAGAAGTTGGGTCCAAAAAATGTTCAAAAAATAGAAGTGTTTTTCCTTATTTTCAAAATTTGTCACGGTTTGACTAAGATTTTGAAGCCCTTACAGATATAATATTAACAAAGTTTAGTAATATAAAAGGTATAATTTTGAGTCTAGTTTTCAAATATGTATTTTATTCTAATATCGAGATGATAAAAATTAATTTCTAATAGGCATGTATAAAACCACTTTCTAAAAGTCACCTTTTTAGGACCGTACCATGCACGTGTACAAACACCATAATTTGACCTAAATAAAATTATTTTTCTAATTCCTTTTGAGGAAAGATGTGAATTATACTAAGTATTGATGAAGATATATATTTTTTAATGTTTTGCAAATATATGTTTATTTATTGATTTTTAATTGGTTGTGAATGCTATTTTTGAAAACCCCTCATGTACAGACATCGTAATTTGAGGTAAAATAATCATTTTTTGGTTTTTTTTCATTGTGTAAATAATTGTGTGTAGATTTATTTCATATAATTTTTTTTACAATAAACTCAAAACATTAAAAAATAAAAAATAAAAAAACCTAACATTTCAAGTTTATGGACTAGTTTCCTCATAAATTATTTTAAAAATAGAAAAAAATCCAACCATAAAAAATTACATATTTTAAAACTAAACACCATCATCTATAATGGGTTTTAATTTCATAAAAATAAAAATAAAAAATCATCAGCCATATTGGCAAAGGCAATTTTTCTTTGGATGTTTTCATGATATTGTAATTGCAGGTCCAAGGCTAAGAGGTAGTTTCCAAGCCTAAAATAAAAAGCAAAGTCATGGGTTTCAAACTTCAAAATTTATGAAACACATACCCATTCTAAAATATAGTGTAATTGGAAACAAGTAGAACGAGTACTCGTTTTAGAACGAGTACTCATTTTAGAATGGTTACCTAGTTTTTTAAAAAATAGGTACCCTTTTAGAACATGAATCCATTTTAAAATTTTGGTTCAAGAGATCAAGCCTAAATGGGTACCTATTTTTTATGAAATGGGTACCCATTTTCATCGAGATTTTTTCCAAAAATGAAACTTTTACTATATGTGGACCCAACTTCTTGCTTTTACCCCAGATAAAGGAGTTAATCTAAGAATAAAATTCATTAGTAGTTATCAAATATAAAACATAATTAACAATTAAATATTATACAACATAAATCCATGAATCCATATGTAAGGAAGAGATGATCATTACAAATTTTATAATGTTTTAAAAGTGCTATTACAATTATCAAATCTACACTATTCATATAATCAAGTGCCATAAGAGGAAATCTAAGAAAATTATACTAATTCTTTTAAAAGTAAATATAAAATCTATGAGATGTTAAATGCCTAACACCCATTAAATATTATAACAATGAAATTGATTCAAAAATTCACTGTCCTCCTATATAACTAGATATTTAACACTTGAAACCCTATAATATGCTTGACACATGAAAAAATATACTGAAAATATTTGTGATCAATCTTGTAAATGAAGGATAAAATTCTATTTATACTAGTATAAAAATCTATGTCTTTTTCCACATGTCGAAACTAACTTCAAATCTAGACATTCAAAATAACATACCACATTGATGATGGTCCATGCTAGAGATCTTCATCTTCTCTTGAGAAATACATCTAGAGTCACATTTTGTGTGGGAAAAAATCCTTTGAATATTTGAAAGATCAATTTTGAAATTAATATAATGATCTAAAAGTCCTTGGGTAGATGAGATTGATTTTTGAGGGCTTCTAGGCATGATGGGCCCTTCGATAGTTTTTTGGGTCTAGGATACCTTGGAACCAAATTTGGGAATTTAGTTTCTAGGAAGGAGTTTGAGTTTGGTAGGACTTGGGGAGTTGCACTTGAGTGGATGGGAGAAAAGAGTGGGAAGGAAAGTGGAAGTGGACACATTAGGGAGAGTGAAGGTGAATTTTTGGGGTTGATTCCTTAGAGGGATTATGGACTATAGATGGGAGCACTATGGGATCAAGGCTAAGGATATACTTGAAAATATAAGACCAAAGGGATGGAGCTAGGGATCATGGTTCTAGAGGAGGTTATAATTGACATTGAGAATGGGACAAGCAAGAGGAATTGTATTGACTAGGGAACACGATAGACCTAGCACTAGGAACTTTGTGCTAGGGTTTGGGGGTTTTCCTTAGAGGTATATACTTTAGGGGGATAGGGATAAAGGGAGATGTGGAACTCAGGGGGAATGGAACCTTGAGAATTAGTCCCTTTCCCATTTATCTTAAGGGTTTGTTCTTGGTAAAGAAATGTATGGGAATGGGAATGGGGGTCTTCAAGAGTTCTAGAACTCTAAGATGATACACTATGGGGAATAGGGACCTCTAGACTTAATCCCTTTGTCCCAAGTCTATTTCCAAACCCAAGTCTTGATAAGATAGAGGAAGGTTGCGAGTAGGATTTTTGGTTCCAAGTTCCCTTGGAAGCATAAGAATTGGTCCTTAGGTTCTAAGTTTTCTTGCTAGATTGTAGCCCTAGGAAGAGAGAGACTTATAAGACACAAACTCTAGAGACTCAACATTGAACACTTGACATTGAAAACACATGGGGATTTGAACAAGAATATCATAAGGAAAAATTGGACAAAATTTGTAAGAAATTATCTCAATTTTATGGATTTCTTAAAGGGTCCCAATAGTGTCTTGAGTTGGGGATGTATGCCACTAACTAGCACAATGAGAACCTAAGAAAATTTTCCAAGAGTAGAACATAAAAAAGAGTAACACAACAAAGAACGATTTAGACAATAACACCTCATCATGACAAAAAAAGGGTCATGATTTATTAGGGGGAAATATAACGTATAACATATGCATTCGTTAGTCATAATGATCTATTAATTATAAAAAGTAATGCTTTAGATGCTGACTAGGCACTAGAAGTTGTAACGCCCCGCCGTGCGAACCCCAAAGGACAACTACAACTAACAGATTTCCACACAATTTTTTTTTTAAAGTATAACATTACATAAGTTGAACATGAACATACATTACATAATACAATTATACAGTTACAATATCAACTACGTCCTCTAGGGTACACAGAATGACATTACGAAAACTAAACTCATATCATAACAATAACAAACGAACCAAGATTAAATAAAGAAAACATACAACCATCCATGATCAATAGAGATGAAAAGGATACCTACATCATTCTATTACATTTCAATTCATAGTTCAATATTACAATGGTGGAGCATATTTCCACAGATACGAGACATCTTGGATACAATAATACATTACATTATGCTTCCCTTATAACAATGGGAAGAGTACTTCAAGTACAAGAATAATACATCAATCAAGAATAAGGTACAAAGCATAGAACAATCTTCAATCAAGTGAAGCTCTAGAAACTCTGCATCCGCTTTCACATCACGAACACAACCTGGGAACCCAACAGGGTGCATAGCATGTTCCACCTAACCACATGGACCCACAGGTCCACCCCCCGTGCTAGGAGATAACAAGAAGGACCCACATCCAAACAAAGGTCAAGTAGATAAGGCTAATGCAACACTGACATAAAACAACATCAAACAAATACAAACAACACTTCTAGAAGCAACCAAACAAGGGAAAATAAACAGGTACTATAGGAGAGTGTCATCGCATGGCCTTACATGGATTATCCAGACAACCTATCACAAGGTGCCGCCTCCATCTATGGTTATCCTGATTGCCTATCTCAAGGCTTCACTCCATAGGGTGACTCATGCAAAACCACTTACCTTTTGTGAGGACAAGGCAGTGATCTTACCAACTAGGTCTTCTCATCCTATCCTTAGCCTATGAAAGCACTAACGGTATTGGTGAGACACATAATTAATCTTGTTTAATGTTTAATTACCCAAAACCCACCAGTTCATTAATTAAATTATCACTTGTTAAGGAAACTCTTCCATGGGTTACCCTAACAACCCCTTTGTGCATCGGCCCCCATGAAGAGCCACTCTCCCTACGGGCACCCAAACCAAAAACACGCAATGGGTGTACCTCATCTCACATAAAAATCAAGGAGTACATATCACACATGTGAGGCAAGAACCATCTCGCAAACCCATTTCATATCACTAAAACAAGAACAAAGGAGGTACCACCCACAAGAACTCAAAATCAAAAATAGGCTCAATGAATCACAAAGGTCCAACCATGAAAAAATCAACATAAATCAAGTTTTACCATTGCCTCTGGAAGCCTAATACACCAAATATCCACAAACTCCTACTGAAGGTAATTTAAAACTCTTCAGGTTCCCAACCATCTCAAAATATGACTACAAGAAGGTCAATGCATAAAATCTCCTCAACCAGAATTATCACCAAAGGAAGACACACATCATGGGCCACAAAATAACTATATAACATCCATAAACTCAAAACGACAAGTGTAGAGTAAAGGAGGCAATATCATAACGAGATCATCAAATTCACTCAAGGCTATCATAATCAACTACAAATACCAACAGTAAACTCATCCAATAGGCATCTAAGGGAAACCTCAATATTCTCCTTACATGATACCCAATGACTAACTACCCAACAAACTTACAATTCAAACATTACATTATGATCAAGGAGTCCATTACAACAAAAGATAATCAAATTCCCCTATTTATCAAATCTTCAACTAGTAGATATAACTAATTCAATCTTTCCTCATATCATTTCTCAATGCCCTTATCTAGAAAATCCATAGAATTCGCTTAGGAATTACTATACTTTTACTATAAACTATCGAATTAAAACTCTCATTAATTAATGCCTTAATACCTTTTAAAAAATTTCCTCATGTAAACATACATGATTAACTTAATAATAAAAAAATAATAATTGTAGTAAAACATGTAATCCATTCCTACTTGATCTAAAAACTTGAAAATAAACAACGAAACAAATAAAAGATACCTCTCTAAAGACAACACCCTTAATAGCTAATGCAAATACATGTAAACATTTATATAACATATCTTATTACCAACACCATTTAATTACATATACAAACGTGCATATTACAACTCAGAATGTATTAAATATGAGTAGAAGACACCATTGAAAAAGATCTCCAACTTTACTCATTTAACCAAGTTTCGCCGATCTAAACATGTGTTATATAGCTACATACTTCTCTTAACACCATGATACAATATTTAATTTATAATGGAATACATTTATATATATCTATTCATATATAGATAGAAAGACAAATGTCAAATGTAAAACACGAAATGGAATATATCTTACGTCAAATAAGCAAATCCGAAGGGACCATTGTTTTATCTTAAGGAGTAAATTTCTAGTTTACTTGACAATACAATCTTCTAATTTTTAAGTCAACATTCTTATTTAATACATCAAAATTCATCTTTGATAAGTAAAATATCTTAGCACCTTACTTTCAAATTGCAATCTCATATCTACTAAATAATTTTCCTCTTTACACACATATAACCTTATTGGAACTAGACTCATACCTCTCTAATTATTTTAATTCAATATATATTCTCAATTTATAATGTGATATTTAATAACTATATACATTTGTACAAACCTACCTTCTAATTGAGAATTTGTTTGTAAACATTTCCTTTCAATTGAATGAATTTTACATACATATATATATATATATATATATATATATATATATATATATATACTATTTTACGAATCTTGAATCTTAATGAATATATCTTAACTAGATAACATCAGTCAGCATGACTACCCAATTAAGATAATATTTTCCTAATTCTCCCATTCCTAACATCCAAATTAATTTACTTAATCTGGTTATTTGCTCATTGATTCATAAGAAATTATAATAACATTCCTCCTAAATAACCAATCACATAAAGATTTTACAAATAAACAAGGGAGTAATCAGCTCTAACAAAATGATGAACTAATTTACTTAATTAAACTAATCCTTTCTTTATTTGCTGTTCTTAAATGGATTTGTGAAGTCAATTATCACATGCTATGAATAGAAAACTAATGCCTCTTTTAGAGCCTCAAATCATGTTTTTCTTGCCACAATTAAATGTTGTTTTAGAAGGCATTTTATTGACTATATAATTTCAGTTTTATATGCCCCTTTGTGGCTGTTTACTTCCACTTTTATTTGTTGTTAAATCTGATTATTAAATGGCACGCAAGACTCTGTTTTAGAAGGCATTTTATTGACTATATAATTTCAGTTTTATATGCCCCTCTGTGGCTATTTACTTCCACCTTAGTTTTATATGCCCCTTTGTGGCTGTTTACTTCCACCTTTATTCGCTATTAAATCTCATTATTAAATGGCACTTAAGACTCATATTAAACATGCACATGATGCTAGTTATATGCAGATTTCTTTTTAAAGGTTATTAATTGAACTATTCCAAAGTTTAGATGAAACATTACTTGTAGCCTAGTCGTGGATTTTAACTTGCCATTAATTTGCTAATGAATTAACTACCTTTCAGCTGTAATGTGGCCTTATAAAATGGCCCATCAGGATCGACACTTCTTGAGGAGAGTATGGTGATGCTAAATGAAACAATCTGAAAAGTAGGCTTGCACAAAACAATTTCAGGCAAGGCAATTGGCAGGTGTAAAGCCCGATTTCACAACCTTGGCTAGCATCCTAACTACCTGTGCCAAAACGAAAGCTTTGGAACGGTTCTGGGCATCTATCAAAGCAAGAAGGATAGGGAAATTTTGTTAGATGCTGTAGTTGCAATTGCCCTGTTTGACTTGTATGCAAAACATAGGCACAGAGCTAGGGCTCATGTTCTATTTAGAAAAAAAGCCTTAAAGGAATGTGGTCTCATGGAATGCGAGGATTGCAGTATATGCACAAAAAGGAATAATATTTTTTTTTTGAAGGGATTTTAGAAATTTTCAAGCAACTGCAATTGGTAGCTGAAAAGCCAAATTTTACTTTTTTTTTTCTTTTTTTTAGATGTTGCAGTTGCAACTGCCCCAAAAGACATGTATGCAAGATGAGGACGCATAGGCAAGGCATATCGACAGGTGTACAGCCAAATACCACAACAATTAACAGAAGAAGCATGTGATTCATTTGACAAGACTCCTCAAAAAAACATATCATCTAGGGGGCTGTGATGACTGCAAGTATGCACAAGATGGGTTTGATGGAAATGTAGTACCCCTCCATTTATGCTTATGCTTTTTGCTGTTAGGTTTTCATACTGTTAGACCTATGATATTTTGTTGGATATTTTGATCGCTGGTTTTGAGCGATAGTGGAATTATTCTATGATATGATGATACATTGTTTGATGATTATTGATTTCAGACATGATTTGAGATAGCGTAGATGTTTACTTTTAGTTGTTTATTGATATGTACATGTTATGATGGACTAACAGCTATTTATTTCATCAGTTTGTTGTGAAGTGTATTGGTGTGGAGAACGGAATCGCATCACTCGCTTGCGAGTGCCCTGTGATATCTGTGATTTTCTCCACACGGTGTGTCTGTTTAATGCTTTATATATATATATATATTTGTATGCATGTTATTGCTTGGTTGCAGGAATTGTAGGTACATGAACACCACTGGTACCAAACTCGAAGCTGTGTCAAGACTAAATTCATTAATGCTGATCGGGAGATAGTAGTTTGCTTACTCCTAGGTCTAGCTCCTTTAACCTTGGTCTTGTACCTTTTGTCTGTTTTAGTTCAGAGTCATAGGTTTGTATTGTCATTTTCTATTGAATAAATTATTGAAAGTTAAATTTGGTTCATTTTTAATGATAGTTATTGTGTTTTAAAATTATTGGTATTTAAATTAATTTTAAATGTGGTAGAATTTACTTGCTTGATAATTTAATTCATTAATTAGCTTATTTGGTTAAATGGTTGATTTTAAAAGATTAAACTAATTTAATTAAATAAATAAATAAATTAAATTAAATTATTAAGTGTGTAAATTATATTGCATTTGAAAATTAGAAAATTAAATTAAAAAAAATGCATGTAAATTGAAATAATGGTTGTAAAATTTAAATTAAATAAATAAATTGCATGCAAATATTGAAGGGAAAAATTGCCGTGAAGAGGAGAAGATATTTTCATAACCACTTCTCGACATGTATGCCAGTGTGTTAAATGATTCTTGTTGAGGAAAAAATTGTTACGGAGGATATTTTGGATCTCGGGAAAAACAGAGAGGTTGTTCAATTTCCTCACGGGGAAATTATCAGAAGTTTTTATCTCTCTTGCTGTTTAAAATCATTTTTTCTTAGAAATTGTTATCTCTCTGTATTTGGTGGGATATCTTGTGGATTTTGGGTTTTGTTTCTCGGGGAAGCTATTGTGGAAGCTACAGGCAATTTTTTCACCAATTAATTTTCAAGCACAGGATAACAGGTATTCTTCTGGTGTAATTATTTTATTCATTTTTGGAAAGGAAAACATCTAAAAAGAAGTTTGAGTGTAATTTAAATCTCTGTGAAAGTTATTTGCTGTATTTATCTTGTGAGGTTTTGATTAGAAAAGAAGAAATCCTTGGTATTATATTCTCTACTGAAATTATTTAAATTTTAGAGAAAGGGTAAATTATTTGTAAAAGGGGAAATCAAATCTACAGGAATGATTCAGTAATTGAATGAAAATGCTGTGTTTCTTGAAAACCTTATTGAATTATGTAGAAGATTTTCTTTTAAAAAAAATTCTCTATAAAAACCCTAAATATATATATATATATATATATTGAAATGGAGCTATCAGCTTATGTGAAATTTCTCTCTTTAAAATCCAGACTGCACAGCGAGTTTAAAAAAAAATTGATTGAAACTGAGGCGGAAATTATTACTTTTTTATTCACAGATTTAATTTTGTAAAATTAAAAAAATAATAATAATAACTAGTGCCAAGCAATCGCTGGAAGCAAGCACTGCATGAAACAGAGAGCATGGCGAGGGTTGTTTCCACGTCATAGTGGGGTCAAGATGTGGCACACGCATCACAAGTTAAGCTCGTATGCTGCGGCGTACCTCAACCTCAAAGAAGCATGTATTGGTCGCGGCCGGCATCATTGACAAACGAGCTCCCAAAGGGAGCTCCATAATGGCGGCTTAGATTACAATTTAGGGTTTCGACCCTTATTCAAAATTCCTAATTCGAAATGTATATTATTTTGTAATAAAATTTGTATGTTTTTAAATTTAGAGATTTATAATATTTATGATATATATATATTATATATTATTATAATGTATTAAATTTTTATGAATATTTGAGTGATTAAATTATTATTTTAAATTTGGTAAGAGTTTAAATTAGAATTTGATTTAAAATGTGATATTTTCATAATTAACTCATTATGTTAAAATATTTACATTTAAAATTGTTTAGTTAATTACGAGATTTGTTTTAAAAGTACCCGTTAATTATGTGGATATGTTTATAAGTAAAGTATAGACTTATTTTTCATTTTGAATGAAACCAAATTTAAATTTAGGTGCTTTGTTTGGTTATCCTATTATGTTTGAATGGATTTAGTAAATCCGAACAATAGACAATATTATCTTGATTTGCTTTATTTGGGTTCTTTTGGGGCAAATTGGGATAAGTTATAGTTGTATAAGTCTTCCAGATAGATATGTGTAGAATGGGTGTATTACTGTTTCAAATGTATTTCTTGAGATAATTTGGGTTGTGCATATGTTAATTACGGTGTTTTGATACCGAAGAGGGTTATTTGTTATTATGAGATGAACTTTGTGCATTTGTAAACCTTAGACAGAGATCTTAAACACCTTGTTACGTTTAGGGGAGTGGCTTTTTGTAAGGGCCGACACACAAAGTGGTGTCAGGGTAACTTACAAAGAGTTAGTAACTCAGTGACAACTAAGAACACAGTAGTTAGAATTAAAACACTTAACAAGATATTTTGCCTCTCTTATGACTCTTGAGCTACTTCAGTCAAGAGTATAAGATGAGAAGGCCTGGAATGGAAAATCGGTGTCTTATTTCTTTAAAAGACATACGATTCCACAATAGTATGCAATAGGGGCCGGGTTTCGTAAGAGGTTACCAGGGTAACCCAAGGATTGGGGGCAAACCTAGGAAGAAACACCAGGGTAACCTTTGCATTGTTGTGATGACACTCCACCTAGAGTAACAGTTAACCTTATGTTAGTGGTATAATTAATTGTCAAAATCTGGAAGCAATGTAACCATTAGAATGTTTTGTACTAGTGTCTAGGGTTAGTAGATTAGGTCTAGGTAACCTTATTACTATCTCCTAGCACGGGGGGTGGACCTACGAGTACCACATGGTTGGGTGGAACGTGCACCTTACTCCATTGGGTCCCCAGTTTGATCTTGGCATCGAGAGCTTCATGGATGGAGAGCTCGCGTTTGGATACTTATGTTTATTTCAACATTGTATATTGTAAAATTTGTATTTGAAAACATCCCTCAAATGTTGTGAGGAGATCACTTGTAAATTGTAATCATTATTGAACTACCTCATCAGATGGATGAGTATTGTATAAATATCAAATGCAATGTATGGAAAAACATTTTAGTATTTTATTATGTTATCTTGAATGGAAATTTCAATGTTATGCAATGTTTATCTTTGATGTTTATGTTAATGTTATTAATATGTGCAATGCGAAATACTTAAGTCACTTATGGAAAACTCAAAGTAGTGTAATGTCATTTAGCTTAATGAATGTATGCAACTAAATAACTAATTAATATTAATAAAAAAAATAAAAAATATTACACCTAATTATCTATTTGCAACATTCTTAGGTTATTAAGATGTGGCATTACAGATTGGTATCAGAGCCAAGGTTACAAACACTGGACGCTCTGGGTAATCACGAGCCCATTAGGTTGACCTAGTACGTAGTGTTGGAACTGATAATCTTGGTTGAATAGTATCTAAGACTCGTTATTGTTATGTGTAGGAACATGCTTAGGCGAGGAGGAAGAGGTCGTGGTAGAGGTCGAGGTGGAGGCCGAGGGCCAATCCCTCAGGTTACTCCCCCTCCTAGCCCTCATCACAGTGATCAGGCAGAACAGATGGGTCAGAGAAATGAGGGACAGAATCACGCTCAGTCAGGAGTAGAGGGTTCTCAGATACGTCCACTATTAGAAGAGGTCCTAGCTCGTCTTGGACCTAGACAGGTAGATGAGCAGGAGGTTGTCAGAGAGAGAGATAGATCTCCTAGGAGAGTAGAGGACACAACACATCAAGATTCTATTATTGCTGGTCACATGAGGGATTTACTGAGGGCACGCCCTCCTACCTTTGATGCTTTAGGAGGAGGATTAGAGGCAAAGACCTGGCTACTGGATTTGGGTAGATGCTTTGCCATGCACCCATACGGTAGTAATACCCGTGCCAGATGTGCTATTATGCATTTGAGAGGATTCGCCTCTACTTGGTGGCGCCTAGAGGAGCAGAAGCTCCACTTGGATATTGGTTCTATGTCTTGGGAGATGTTTCTTGAGAGGTTTAGAGCTCGGTTCCTTTCGGAACATTAGAGGTAGCGTAGGGTTGATGAGTTCCATGATCTACGTCAGTTGGCTCTTTCTGTAGAGCAATATGAACGTAGGTTCTACGAACTCAAGTAGTATGCTGGTATTGGCGATGATGAGCCTATGCTAGTACGACACTTATTAGGGGTATGAATGCCCGCATCAGTGGTGGTGTCTGATTCTTTGAGCCAAAGACTATGGAAGTTGCGGTGGAGAAGGCTCGCATAGTAGAGGAGAACCTTATTATGGCTTTAGGTGGGCACACAGGAGTGCAGATTGGGACTGCTCCTACAATAGGTTTTAGTCCACGGGGTGGACCGGCACAGACAGGTGGTTCTTCAAAGAACCAATAGACACCCACAAAGGGTGGGAAACAACAACAACAACGAACTCCTCAAAAGAACAATAACCCTCAACCACAACAACAAAATAGTCCTCAAACAGGAAAGGGTCGCAACTAGTGGCGCAATAAGCGCAATAGGCAGGATCAGCCTGCGTAGAGTGCTCAGTCCACCATTAGTAGGGGTAGTTTTCAGCAATCCAATGCACCTTTGGGTGGCAGAGGATTTGACAGAGGCACAGGTTGTTATTCATGTGGGCAGCAGGGACACATAGCTAAGTAGTGTCCGATGAGAGGTTCTACTGGTTATGGGCCTCGACCTACAGCTTCAGAGCCTACGGTGGGAGATGCCAGACGAGCACATACTGTATATGTTGCGGTTAATGACTGCCAAGCCGATCACCAGAACACGGTGGTCGAAACTTCAGGTAAGTTACATGGTGTTAGTGTTTCTATACTTTTTGGTTTTGGAGCCACTGACTCCTTTATTTCATCGACCATTGTTGACCGTTGTGGTCTTGTGGCGGTAAAGCAAGGTGGTAATTGACAAGTTGAATTCGCCTCAGGGGTGAAAGTAGCAGTAGAAAACTTAGTACATAATTGTGAACTTAAAATTGGTACGTTAACTACTTTAGTAGATTTATATGTTACACCCTTAGGATCTTATGATATAGTTTTAGGTATGGATTGGTTAGCATCTTATCATGTTGTAATTGACTGTCGACTTAAGACAGTTAGTTGCATTAATGATTTAGGTGCGAAAGTGGAAATCATAGGTATTCAAAGACCTATCTCTTTACGGATGATATCTGCTATGCAATTAAAGAGATGTCTATGTCAGGGATGTCAACTGTTTGCAACAACAGTTACTGATTTAGAAGAGGGTGAGAGTTGAGAGGTATCTCTTGATGATCATCCTATTCTTAGGGAATTCACAGACGTGTTTCCTGATGACATTCCTGGAATGCCACCGAAAAGGGATATTGACTTTAGAGTTGACCTAGTTCCTGGAGCTGAGCCTATATCTAGAGCTCCTTATAGAATGACGACCCAGGAGTTAGAGGAACTTCGTATTCAGTTAGAGGAACTTTTAGAAAAGGGTTTCATTCATCCAAGTGTTCCCCCTTGGGGAGCACCTGTGATCTTCATAAAGAAGAAGGATGCATCTCTTAGGCTATGCATTGACTATCGTCAATTGAACAAGGTTACGATTAAGAATCGTTATCCTTTGCCTAGAATCGATGATCTTTTTGATCAAATTAAGGGAGCTAATGTGTTATCTAAAATTGATTTGAAATCCAGTTACCATCAATTGCGTATAGCTGAAGCAGACATTCATAAAACTACTTTTCGAACTTGTTATGGGCATTACGAATTTACAGTAGTACCATTTGGGTTAACGAACGCACCATCAGTATTTATGAGTTTAATGAATGGTGTATTTCGTACATACCTTGATCACTTTGTCTTGGTATTTCTTGATGATATTTTAGTCTATTCGAGAAATATGAAGGAACATGAAGAACACTTGAGACAGGTATTGCAATGTTTAAAGGAAAATCAATTGTATGCGAACCTGAAGAAGTGTGACTTCTTTCAACCTGAAATAAAATACCTTGGACATGTAATATCTAGAAAAGGTATTGTTGTGGATCCTTCAAAGATCCAAGCCATTGTAGATTGGCCCGCGCCTACTAATGTAGGTGAAGTTCGTAGTTTTATGGGTCTAGTTGGTTACTATAGGCGGTTTGTAGAGGGATTTTCTAGAATCGGTCATCCTATTACTTCTCTTTAGAGGAAAGGGAAGAAGTTTGTTTGGACAGAACAATGTCAGTTGGCTTTTTAGACTCTTAAAGAAAAGTTGACTAATGCGCCTATACTCATTGTTCCTGATCCTACTAAGGATTTCGTAGTGTGTGCGGATGCATCCTTAGAGGGTTTGGGAGTAGTTTTGATGCAAGATGGGCGTGTGGTTGCTTATGAGTCTCACAAACTCAAGGACCATGAATTAAACTATCCTACTCATGATCTAGAACTAGCTGCAGTAGTGCATGCATTAGTTCGTTGGAGACATTTTCTATTAGGTCATCATTTTGAACTTCATACTGATCACCGTAGTTTGCAATACATCTTTACGCAACCTAACTTGAATGCAAGGAAAAGACAGTGGATGGAGTTCTTGTGTGAGTACGATTTTAAAGTAAAATATGTTCAAGGCAAAGAGAACGTAGTGGCTGACGCTCTTAGCCGACGTCGACATGAGATCTCTGCTACTACTCTTGAAGTAGATTTGAGAGGTCAAATAGTAGTTGCACTTCCTACTGATAGATTATATCAGGAAGTGAGGTCAGAGATTGAATCGGGTAGACCTTTAGAAGGTTGATTTGCAAGTTATGTCTTAGAATTAGATGGTATATTATGGCATTTAGGTCATATTTATGTACCACATGTTGAGAGTCTTCGAACATTAATAATGACTGAAGCTCATAGAGCTCCGTATTCAGCTCATCCAGGAGTTAAGAAAATGCATGCCGATCTTCAGCAATTGTATTTCTGGCCTGGTATGAAACGTGATATTGCTGACTATGCATCAAGATGTCTTGAATGCCAACGAGTTAAAGCTGAACATCATCATCCTGCTAGATTATTGTAGCCACATCTCATTCCCGAATGGAAATGGGATATTATATCCATTGACTTTATTGTAGGATTACCTACGTCATCACGTCGACATGATGCCATTATGGTAACTGTTGACTGTTTGACTAAAGTAGCTCACTTTTCACCTGTATGTTCATCTTACAATGTTTCATCTATAGCTAGGATA
Organism: Sequoia sempervirens; assembly: GCA_007258455.2. NCBI lineage: Eukaryota > Viridiplantae > Streptophyta > Pinopsida > Cupressales > Cupressaceae > Sequoia > Sequoia sempervirens. The sequence goes on from VDFB02020836.1 coordinate 148,446, forward strand.
TTCATGGAGGATACCGTTAGATTGCATGGGATTTCTCGTAGGATTATATCGGATAGAGATCCTGTATTTACTTCTGCCCTATGGACTTCGTTACAACATGCTCTAGGTACACAGTTGAACTTTAGTTCAGTGTATCATCCTCAAACCGATGGTCAAACTGAAAGAGCTAACCAAATATTAGAGGATATGCTTAGGATGTATGTAATGGACCAACAGTCTCGTTGGGAGGATTATCTGTATTTAGTAGAATTCGCTTATAACAACGGTTATCAGAGTTCTATAGGTATGCCACCATTTCAGGTATTATACGGTCGTCCTTGTTGAACTCCTCTTAGTTGGGATCGACTAGAGGACAGAGTATTACTTGGGCCTGAGATGCTTCGTGACATGGAGCAACAAGTTGACCGTATTAGAGAGCATTTGATAGCAGCTCAGGATAGACTAAAGAAATATGCCGATGCGCATATGATCGATCGACAGTTCGCTGTTGGTGATAGAGTGTTTCTTCGAGTGTGACTGCGAAAGAGTCCAATCTGTTATGGAAAAGGCTCTAAGCTTGCACCTCATTTCGTTGGGCCATTCGAGATTTTAGAAAGAATTGGTCCTGTGGCATATCGACTCACCTTACCACCTAGTTTATCTCGTATCCATGATGTTTTTCATGTATCAGTACTTAGACCATATCATTCTGACATATCTCATGTACTTGATTGGAATGTGTTACAGGTAGAGGACGGGTAGCTGGCTTTGGAGCCCATGGCCATTCTACAACACCAGACGCTCGATCTCAGGGGTCGAGACATTGATCAGGTGAGGGTCCAATGGGATCCTAGCTATGAGGCTTCAGCTACCTGGGAGGATGTGACACGCACGAGGGAACATTATCCCTATCTGTTCGCAAGCTTTCAGGAGCAAGCATGATCCTAGGGGGGAGGATGTAGTACCCCTCCATTTATGCTTATGCTTTTTGCTGTTAGGTTTTCATACTGTTAGACCTATAATATTTTGTTAGATATTTTGATCGCTGGTTTTGAGCGATAGTGGAATTATTCTGTGATATGATGATGCATTGTTTGATGATTATTGATTTCAGACATGATTTGAGATAGCGTAGATGTTTACTTTTAGTTGTTTATTGATATGTACATGTTATGATGGACTAACGACTATTTATTTCGTCAGTTTGCTATGAAGTGTATTGGTGTGGAGAACAGAATCGCATCACTCGCTTGCGAGCGCTCTATGATATCTGTGATTTTCTCCGCACGGTGTGTCTGTTTAATGCTTTATATATATATTTGTATGCATGTTATTGCTTGGTTGCAGGAATTGTAGGTACATGACACCGACTCCACCTAGGTACTCAGGTCTGAGTGTGTCAAGACTCAACGGATACTTTGATCGGGAGATAGTAGTTTGGTTTACCCTAGTCTAGTCTTTAACCTTGGTCTTAGTACTTTGTCTGTTTTAGTTCAGAGTCATAGGTTGTATTGTCATTTTCTGTTTGGATAAATTGTTTGAAAAGGTAAAATTTGGTTAAATTTTAATGTTGGTTTTTGTGTTTTAAATTATTGGTATTTAAATTAATTTTAAATGTGGTAGAATTTACTTGCTTGATAATTTAATTCATTAATTAGCTTATTTGGTTAAATGGTTGATCTTAAAAGATTAAACTAATTTAATTAAATAAATTAATTAATTAAATTAAATTATTAAGTGTGTAAATTATATTGCATTTGAAAATTAGAAAATTAAATTAAAAAAAATGAATGTAAATTGAAATAATGGTTGTAAAATTTAAATTAAATAAATAAATTGCATGCAAATATTGAAGGGAAAAATTGCCGTGAAGAGGAGAAGATATTTTCATAACCACTTCTCGACATGTGTGCCAGTGTGTTAAATGATTCTTGTTGAGGAAAAATTTGCTACGGAGGATATTTTAGATCTCGGGAAAAATGAAGAGGTTGTTCAATTTCCTCATGGGGAAATTATCAGAAGTTTTTATCTCTCTTGCTGTTTAAAATCATTTTTTCTTAGAAGTTGTTATCTCTCTGTATTTGGTGGGATATCTTGTGGATTTTGGGTTTTGTTTCTCGGGGAAGCTATTGTGGAAGCTACAGGCTATTGTGGAAGCTACAGGAAATTTTTTCACCAATTAATTTTCAAGCACAGGATAACAGGTATTCTTCTGGTGTAATTATTTTATTTATTTTTGGAAAGGAAAACATCTGAAAAGAAGTTTGAGTGTAATTTAAATCTATGTGAAAGTTATTTGTTGTATTTATCTTGTGAGGTTTTGATTAGAAAAGAAGAAATCCTCTGTATTATATTCTCTGCTGAAATTATTTAAATTTTAGAGAAAGGGTAAATTATTTGTAAAAGGGGAAATCAAATCTACAGGAATGATTCAGTAATTGAATGGAAATGCTGTGTTTCTTGAAAACCTTATTGAATTATGTAGAAGATTTTCTTTAAAAAACAAATCTCTGTAAAAACCCTAAATATATATATATTATATATTGAAAATGGAGCTTAACAGTTATGTGAAATTTCTCTTTAAAAATCCGTACGCCGTACAGGCGAGTTTAAAAAAAATCGGATTGAAATCTGTAGGCGGAAATTATTATTTTTTTATCCGTAGATTTTAATTTTGTGAAAATTAAAAAAAATAAATAAATAAATAATAACCAGTGCCGAAGCACTGTCGGGCGGGTTACCTCGTGGCCGAGCCCGCAGAGCACGGCGGCGAGGGCTGAGCCCAGCGCCGCCCTCGCGGGCAGCGCGTGGCACAGCCACCGTGGCCAAGCTCTGTGGGCGGGCTGTGAAGGCAGCCCAACCCTCAGAGAAGCATGCATTGGCTGCGGCCGGCGCAGCATCATAGCCGAGCCCCAAAGGGAGCTCAACAATGGCGGCCGTCGGCATTACAATTTAGGGTTTCGACCCTTATTCAAAATTCCTAATTCGAAATGTATATTATTTTGTAATAAAATTTGTATGTTTTTAAATTTAGAGATTTATAATATTTATGATATATATATATATATATATTATAATGTATTAAATTTTTATGAATATTTGAGTGATTAAATTATTATTTTAAATTTGGTAAGAGTTTAAATTAGAATTTGATTTAAAATGTGATATTTTCATAATTAACTCATTATGTTAAAATATTTACATTTAAAATTGTTTAGTTAATTATGAGATTTGTTTTAAAAGTACCCGTTAATTATGTGGATATGTTTATAAGTAAAGTATAGACTTCTTTTTCGTTTTGAATGAAACCAAATTTAAATTTAGGTGCTTTGTTTGGTTATCCTATTATGTTTGAATGGATTTAGTAAATCCGAACAGTAGACAATATTATCTTGATTTGCTTTATTTGGGTTCTTTTGGGGCAAATTGGGATAAGTTATAGTTGTATAAGTCTTCCAGATAGATATGTGTAGAACGGGTGTATTACTGTTTCAAATGTATTTCTTGAGATAATTTGGGTTGTGCATATGTTAATTATAGTTTTTTGATACCGAAGAGGGTTATTTGTTATTATGAGATGAACTTTGTGCATTTGTAAACCTTAGACAAAGATCTTAAACACCTTGTTACGTTTAGGGGAGTGGCTTTTTGTAAGGGCTGACACACAAAGTGGTGTCAAGGTAACTTACAAAGAGTTAGTAACTCAGTGACAACTAAGAACACAGTAGTTAGAATTAAAACACTTAACAAGATATTTTACCTCTCTTATGACTCTTGAGCTACTTCAGTCAAGAGTATAAGATGAGAAGGCCTGGAATGGCAAATCGGTGTCTTATTTCTTTAAAATACATATGATTCCACAATAGTATGCAATAGGGGCCGGGTTTCGTAAGAGGTTACCAGGGTAACCCAAGGATTGGGGGCCGAAACCTAGGAAGAAACACCAGGGTAACCTTTGCATTGTTGTGATGACACTCCACCTAGAGTAACAGTTAACCTTATGTTAGTGGTATAATTAATTGTCAAAATCTGGAAGCAATGTAACCATTAGAATGTTTTGTACTAGTGTCTAGGGTTAGTAGATTAGGTCTAGGTAACCTTATTACTATCTCCTAGCACGGGGGGTGGACCTACGAGTACCACATGGTTGGGTGGAACGTGCACCTTACTCCGTTGGGTCCCTAGTTTGATCTTGGCATCGAGAGCTTCATGGATGGAGAGTTCGCGTTTAGATACTTATGTTTATTTCAACATTGTATATTGTAAAATTTGTATTTGAAAACATCCCTCAAATGTTGTGAGGAGATCACTTGTAAATTGTAATCATTATTGAACTACCTCATCAGATGGATGAGTATTGTATAAATATCAAATGCAATGTACGGAAAAACATGTTAGTATTTTATTATGTTATCTTGAATGGAAATTTCAATGTTATGCAATGTTTATCTTTGATGTTTATGTTAATGTTATTAATATGTGCAATGCGAAATACTTAAGTCACTTATGGAAAACTCAAAGTAGTGTAACTTCATTTAGCTTAATGAATGTATGCAACTAAATAACTAATTAATATTAATAAAAGTAAAAATAAAAAAATATTACACCTAATTATATATTTGCAACATTCTTAGGTTATTAAGACGGGGCATTATAGGAAAGGCCTTAGAATTTTCAAGCAAGTGCAATTAACAGGTGTAAATCCAAATTTCATGACGTTTACTAGCATCTTTGATGCTTGTGCTGAAATGGAAGCTTTAGAAGAGGGAATGGAAATCCATCGAAGGCTGAGTAGATCAAAGGAAATGCTTTAAAAGAGCCTTCAAAATTATCATATACCCTTCTCCCAGGTTCTATTGAAACTTTTTTAAATAGAACTTTTTTTTTTAAAGCATTGGTACCTTATGACTAACCTTATCGTTCTACATTCCTGAGGAAAGATAGGATTCATGCACAAATTGCTATGATGGTTTATCATTACACTACTAGAAACCTCTACCATAAAGACATGGTGAAAAAATCCACCTTGTGTCTGAACAATTCTAAGTAATAATAATCAACAGAACAACACACCAGTGATAAAGAAAAACCATCCAAAGAAACGAGCTTCTTCAACCTCACCATCACTCATTTGACAAACATTGTACCACGTAGCAAAGATAACTTGACATCTATCAATGAGGGTAAACCAAAATTAAATGGAAGTTAATGAATACTCTATTTGACCCATTAATGCTTGTGAAGAAACTTAAATCTTCATAGTGTCTGTCATTTAAAGCCTCTAACTACTCTTTCAATGCTCTATGAACTCTTGTATTTAACAGGAAACATCAGAAAAACCTCATCTTTAGCAAACAGAGACATACCTGGTAGAAAATGAGGAAACATGCACAATTCCAGCAACACGGGTAGCTTTAATGGGCTCCAAAAATAAACCTCCAACTCCACTACAATGTGCCAAAACTCCATGTATATCTACAACATGGTCATCCAACTTCCAGCAAGCTGTGGTATCCCCTTCTGCAACGTGGGTGAATGCCCACTCCCAAAAACAAAACCCCCAGAGAAATGTCGTTATTCCTCCAACGTAATGGCTATCCGGATATGCATCAAAATAATAATTCCCAATGTGGATGCCCAGACCAGGCACAGTACTAAAGATAGAATGAATCAAACAAATGTGGTCTCCTCTCCGTGCAACAAATGCAAGATACAATGATACTCGATAATTATTGAATTTATTGGGAAGTCTTAGATGTAATGGTTATTCTGGTGGTTTTAACTTATGATTCTCACTAACACAAGTTTTTTATTTTATTTTATTTTGATACTCGCAATCATTAGTATAATTATTCTATAATCATAATTATTAAATTTGCTATTTAAAAACACTATTAATAGTCTTAAATCTCAATATCAATACCACTAAGAGAGTTATTACTTTACTTTAATATTAATACAGCATCTCGTTATAAACCCCATACTTCACCCTACATTAATATCTTTTCACAATATGAATCCCGTCATTTACCATCTTAACAACCAGTTATTAAAATTTCCTTCGACTATAATATTACCCCTTAGATTACATTATATAAGACTCCCTCTTGAAATATTAACGTGACATACATAGTATTATGAGCCTTCCATTTTTGACTTAGCATTAAAACTATTGTTGTCCTTATAACAATAACCTTTAACGTTATTATCATAGTCGTATTATTAATAATATTTATATAATATTACTATTAATTCCTCCAATTTTAGCATAATACTAATATCTCTACTCACCTATTATGGTATTACTACTTGAGTGTACGTTCTATTTACATGATTAATATCATTAATGAATATGATAATGATGATGGCATATCGATATTTATTTTAATATTTATAATGTTTATGCCAATGCATCACAAAATAATTGATCTCATTTTGGTATTATAGAACAATTCTTTTCAAGATAGTAACTCTATTCTTAACAAAGACAAAAGGGTAATATATTATAATAAAGATGTAACAAATTGCAAGTATTGTTGGAGTCATAATATTATATAAATATTTCCTTGAATCAAACTAAGAAGCAAGTATATGTAAATATTAGAATGTTTAATACAACCCTTGATAATTATTTTAACCATGGATATCATTAGACATCCATGACTTATTCTTAATCTTCTATAACTACACCAGGGGCTCTTATATCTAGTGTGGTAGATTACCAATGAATCACAAAAATAAGGGACTGAATATACTCTCCAAATTATATTGACCTCTTAAAATGTTGTATAATGAAAGGATAATTATATGTAACAAATGTATAACATCTTCATTAAAAATAATACTTCAAGCACACAAATCTTTAGAAGGAAAAAAAATAAAAAAATAACACTCTCTAACCTTTAGTTCCAAATTGAACTACAACAAAATTCTTCAATCAACAAGGATATACAGTAAATTAGAAATACGGTATGTATCGTTAAATATAAATGTATATTAAATCTCAATACCGGTTATATAAGAAACAACATTAATCCACAAAACAACATGACCTCACAAGTCACAAATAAACCACTTACTCAGACGTCGCGAAGGACCAAAAGCAGAGGGGTACTACAGAAACTCCATGAGTTTGTTGGTAGATGGTTAGCACTCCCCTCGGGATTCATGACATGGACTAATCGCCTCTCATGGATCTGTTAACTCTAGCAGTTGTATTGGGCATTAACAGGTCAATCTTTTGGTGCAATGACGACTGTGGAGCAACAATTGGTATTAGAGCCAAAGGTGTCGGGTTCGAATCCCCTTGGGTAACACTGAGGGGGAATTTTTTGGAAGATGGTTAGCGCTCCCCTCAGGATTCGTGACATGGACTAACCACATCCTCTGGATCCGTTAACTCTAGCAGTTGTATCGGGCATTAATAGGTCGATCTTTTGGTGCAACGATAACTGTGGGCCAACAAAGTTCTCTAGCTAAATTTTTGAGACAATACAATGTTTCAAATCATGCCTCTTAGTGATCTCATATGACCCAAGACATAAAGGTTCAAAATTCCTATGATATGTTTTGTTCTATAACTTAGCATTCCATAAGTGGACCATATCATCAATCCAAGAATTTGAAATTATTCTTATCAAAAATATGTTTCATTACTTATTTTTGTATCTTTTCATATGTATCTCTCCTAGTTTTATCTAGCTCCATATATTCTAGGGCCAAATGAGAGATTGCATTATTTAGTTCCTGTTCAATACCATGTAATATCTCATAAACATGAAACTATAAAATAATCCACATTCTAGCTTCTAGTCCATATAGGTCAAATCAAACAATATTTTACTAAAGACTCTTGAAAAGTTATCCTATCTCCCAATGCCACATTTCAAATTATCATCCCATATCTTCTTATCCATGTCTAATTTCCTTCTTATAATCTTCATGAGTCTTTTATTGTTGGATTCAACCTGTCTTTTGCTCCAAGGATGATAAGGGGAAGAAGTGTATTAGATTAATCTCAACTTAGAAGACATTCAACATATCCTAAGATTTAAAAGGCACATAATTATAAGAAATAATCCTTATAGGGACGCCAAAAATAGTTATTATATTATTGATTAGCAAGTCTACTACCACCTTAGATATAGTATTGTAGGTTGGAATTTCCTTAAACCACTTGGTGAAGTAGAGGGTGGCTACAATAATCCATTTATAACCATTGATAGGTCTTTCATAGATATATAAAGTCTAACCCCCACTACTAAAAAGGATATTCAATTATTACTATTGTGAGGGGAAGTGCACCTAGAAACTTTAGCTTATTAGAAAAACTCTAGAAAGCATCAAATTTTTATACCATTTTATCCGCATCCTTTAACAAGGTGGGCCACTAATATCCCACCCTTAGGAAATTATGGGAAATATTAAATTAGATTTGAAGTGTACTCCAAAACACCATGGTGACACTCATTCATTCTTTTGTTAGTTTGTACCTAGTTTATACATTTAAGTAGCAACCCATCATGATTTCTCTACATTAAATTATTTTTATTTAGTATACACATGACTACAAATTCAATTCTCTTTGTTTATTTTCATTCATCTTGGGTGGGAAATTCATTTTTTATAAATAGAAGACTATATTCTTATACCAATAATTATCTCTCAAATGGCATGAGCTAGAGACACCACTAGATTTACCTTGTTTACATAAGCTATCTCCAAGTTAGCATTTTCCATTAGCTTAGCTAGTACTTTACCTCTAACCAACTTTGTAAATTGAACCTCCATGTCATACTCTTATATTTTATTGACCCATCTACACCTAAATTACCTTGGCCTCCTTGTTGAATGAAAATATCCTTCACTGCTATGTGTGGCACATATGAAATAGATTTTGTACCTATGAGATTTGAATTATTATTTTTGTCTTTTACAAGAGAATATGTATGCTTCTCCATAGTTGAGTACTTAAACTTAGTATTTTGTAACATTTGATAAAGATTAAAATGGGGTTCTCATATCCTTATTTGTTCTTCTAAAGAAAAATAGTAGCAATGATATAAAAGGAAGCATAAGAGAATAGCTAGAATGGTTCATAATAGTCTCCAAAATTACCAAAAATAATACCTCTTTGAGAGCTCCTCTTTTATGTTTTTGAATTATTCAACTACATCCTCACTCTATACAATTGATTATTCTTTCTTTAGCATTTTGGAGATGGCCTTTGTGTTCTTAGTAAAATTTGACACAAACCTTCACAAGTTGTTGATCTTCCTAAAGGACTACATTTCCTTCACAAATTTAGGTTGATGGATGAGATTAATTGATTTAACATGTTCTTGAACTAACCTCACCCCCTCCTTTAACATAATGTTCCTTAATAATTTTCCTTATTCAACACAAAATATGCATTTCTTGGGATTTAAAAAATCCCATATTCTAAACACCTTTTGAAAATAAAATCCAAGTATTTACAATGGTCACCTCTTTCTTTGGATTAAGTTGTGATGTCATATTAATAGACAACCATGATCTTATTAATATGACCAAAAAGGGAAACATCTATTTCCCTTTCGAAGGTAGAATCTAGATTATTTAGACTAAATGGTATCCTCATGCACATATAGATACCCCAAGGAGTAGTAAATTCTAGCTTGTTTTTCTCTAACTCCTTGACCACCACTTGGTTGTATCCCAAGAATCCATCCATAATGGACATTAGTTATGATCTAGTAACCTTTTGTAATAAATTTTCCATGCTTGGGAGAGGGTAGTTTTTCTTGAGAGACTTCATATTTAGATTTCTAAAATTTTCATACAATATTATCTTCTCATTCTTTTTATCTACAAGATGTGATTTTAAACCCATTCAAAATGCCTAATAGGTTTGATAATGCATCCCTCTTTTAGCTTTAATAACTTCTTTTGCATTTGTGAATAAATTGTTGGGTTAATAGGTATTCAATTTTGTTTTAAAGATTTTGCATATGTTTGGAGGGTAATAGTGTGTTGAAATAAATCCTCCCTATAATATTTAAGTTTATCATATGAACATACAAAAAATTCTTAATTTTCCTTAGCAAGGCTATCAACATCTACTTTTTTGTTGGCTTCAACTTCCTACCCATCTAGATAATTTTTGGAGTTGTCTCTATGACTAGCTTTACACCTTCAACATTTTCTTCCTTATCTTACTATCCTCAATTGACTTATTTCTACTCTTATAGCAATCAACATTGTCAAACATTATGTCCAATGATATAAGGCCTTTGGAATTGTGTTTTTTATTTAATTATACTCTCATTCCCAAATAGTGTTTCTCTTCTTTAACCTCTACCATGGGTTACCATCTATAGTGTAGAAAAATGTATCCCTTTTAAATTTTCACACTTAATCTGGAATTCATATTAAAATGAACTTAGTTATGCCTTAATTTAGTGTTGTAACATGCATTTTACATATTCACATTAAGTTTAGGACTTAATTGTATTAATTAAAAAGTACTTAATTGTGCCTTATTTTCGGTGTTGTAAAGTGTACCCCTTTACACTTACACATTTATTTAGGGATCCCTTAACTAATTGAGGTTAATTTTCCTTAATTGGCCCCTTTAATTCAAATCCAAGCCTAATTAATCACATTTTCTGAAGAGGAAACTTGACATTCATTAATTCCTTAACACTTCTCATTGAGTAATGTGTGTCTTAGGTGAGTGACCTAAGATCCATTATCCCATGAGCGAATGGGTCCTCACTTAGACTTAGGATCCTAATTTAAATTATGTTTTTGGTGGTATTTTAAGATATACAAATCTATATTCAGATGTTGGCTTGTGATATTTGAATTTTAGGAAATTAAGGATACATACCTATAAATATAAGGTTATTTCACTGTTTCACCTAGCAATTTGAAGTGAGCATTTCTATAGAAAAGTTGATGATCAAGAGAATTTCAAGGCATTCAAGAGTAGATTTATTGAAGATTTATTGTAGAAATCAAGATCCAATTGTCATGTAAAAGTCTTCTTGTATCATACATGTTTTTGGAGCTCACATTGTGATGTAGGTTTCAAGATCTAATCCAAGCATTCAAGTCAACGATTCAAAGCAAGATTCAAGTATCAAGATCCACATCCATTGAATCCATTTCATGCAAGATCAACATAAAGATTTTAGTCCTTCAAAGGTTCATCCAAGGGTTTGGTGAGTTGTGACCAAGTTGTTCATTCATCATCCCTTCCATGCTATTTTATTTCATTTCGAGGTTTAGTTACCAAAATGAGGTTTGACCAAGGCAAACCCCTATTCACCAAAAACAAACATTTTTCCCCTCTCTTTATGTGTTGTAGATTTGCAAGTTGAAGAAAAGTTGAGTATCTCAAAAGTGCAAAATTGAAAATTTGTCACCTTTGTTGTCATCTCATGGAAACTCAGATCCCAAATTTATTTCTATATGTTTGATCAAGTGAAAGTACAGACATAAGAGTAGAGGACCCAGAAACAGATTTTGAAGAGCCCTACCCAAGAACGATTCCCCATAGGGTAATGAGTCTTCAGATAGCTTCCAAAATCACCATTTTGTGAGAGGAACTCAACATTTATCTCTTCAATATTTGACAAAAGAATTGTAGGTTCTATCAGTATTTAGCTTATTCTATTAAATCCAAGTTATAGACTACATTTTGGAGTTGATTTGCTATTTTTAATCTTTCTCCCCAAAGTGACCTAGACCCCCATCCTTGCAAAAAAAGGAAATTTGTAGATTCACACTTTGGATTGATTCACCTAAAGGTTGTAAGTATTTCATTGTCTGGATCTCATTTCCTAATGAAATAAAAGAGAAATAAGTCCCCTAAGTGGTTCATCAACCGTAATTTGGTCAGTCCACCTATTTTTCTATGTTTCATTTTGGTGAAATTGAGTATTTGAACATTATAATTTCTTATTTGGAGAACATTTAAGCCCTATATATAGGATTTGAAGTAATTCATTGTATTTAGGGTTCCTAAATTTGGCTTAAAATTGTATTGAATTTTAGATGAAAACTTGCATTTTGCATTCATTTTAAATATGAAAATTCAACAAAAGTTACATAATGCTAGACTAATTTTGCATAGTAATTGCATATTAGTGTATGTTCAATCATTCACATTCAAAAATTGAGTCAAAATTGCATTTCAAAAAGTATCATATAGCTCATCATTTGTCATTAATTTTACTTGCATTAGGTCATCAAATTCTAGAAAATTCTGTTATAGAAATACGAGTCTGAGACCTGGAATAGAGAACACATATAATCACTCAAAAATTGTATTTTTATTTTAAAAAAATCCTATACAAGGACCCATTCTCCCCTAGGCGAATGAGTCCTTCAAGGCCTACAAAAACCAACTTTTCTGAGCTTTTTTGTGGTTTTTACACTTCCTAGGCCTGCTAGTAACCCATAGTATTAGTTTGGAAAGTTTCAAGAATTTTTGTTTTATGCATCTAGGTCTAAACATCCATTTAGTGTAGCCATTTTGAATCATTCCAAAATTATTTCAAAACAAAAATCATCAGATTTAAAAATGTTTACATTCTTGAAACTTTGAATAATATGGATAAAAGTACTTTTCACTTTTGGATACACAATATTTACATTCCTGAAGCTTTGCATAAGCTGGATAAAAGTACTTTTCATTTTTGGATATGTATTGTTTATATTCTTGACGCTTTGCATAAGTTGGATAAAAGTACTTTTGATTTTTGGATACACATTGTTTATATTCTTGAAGCATTGCATAAGATGGATGAAAGTACTTTTCATTTTTGGGCACACAATGTTAGTATTTTACCTTTCTAAGCATGACAAGAAAAAGTTCATCTCTTCCACTTATGAGAATGTCTTAGTAAAATAGAATACAATATTGGAAAATCATGACAATCAAGTTTGTTCTTCTCCCAATATCTCTCTTATTTGTGAAGAAGATATTTTGGTGTTAGAAGATCCAATCAATGAGAGTTATGAGAATCTTATTTGTTTCTCTTCTCTTACCCCTTCTACTTGGGAACATATATATGGTTAAACAAGAGGATGCAATCATAGATAGTCATGGAAATCATAGTTTCTCTTCTTTTGATACCTCTCCTACTTGTGACAAAGGTATCTTGGTGATGGAAGACCCAATTATTGAGAATCTTATTTGTCCCTCTTCTAATGCTACATTTTTGTCAAAAAACACTAAGATGGATGGTATAGATGAAGATCCCCCCTCAATAGAAGTTAATATAGGTAACTTAGTTGAGTTTATGGCTACACAAATTGGATCTCCTTTAATTAGCAAGCCTCCTAAGTCACCTCCCATCATAGAACCATCTTAAAAAAAACCATTAAAACTAGGAGATATCTTGAAATTTACAATGCAACTTGTTAATAACAATGTTTTGTATCAACCGAGTTACAATACTATTGCTCACACATACAATACATGGAACAATATGCAACCTCAAACCATTCATGCCTCATTACTATAAGGAAGATAAGGTAGTTGAAAAACTTCCTACACTAGCCTTGAGTGAAGAATAATGCAAAAATTTAATAGATCTTTAACAGTTACAATTTTTTTTTTAAAATAAGCATAAGTATCATGCATACCACAACATAATGATTTACATGAGGAAAACCCTTTCCGGAGAAAAAAACCCCACACTCCAAAAGCGCCCATTATGTTATTCAGAAATCAAAAGATTGCAATATACTTGTAGAGCAAGCTTCTCACAAGAGTATCACCACCAAAGATCACGAGACATCACGACCACTATTAGACTCTCAGAATACACCACTATCTACATACATCCCACCTTCTTCTAACAAGCTTTTTGGAACCTACTAGAATTAGGGAATTTGCAAGGTTGTTTTTCATTTGATGTGTTAATAGAAAAACCTTGACGTGTTAGTGATAAAAAACCTTGACATGTCAGTGGGAAAAAATCTTGAAATGTTAGTGAATTTTTTTTAGGGCGTTGCCCCAAACCCCACATCTTGTTACGAGTGTACAATATTTGCATGATCAGTCACCACATACCAACATACATCCTATCAATAAATCGTATATAATTTCAAGGTTGAGACACATTTTCCCAACAAATCTCCCACTTGTCAAACCCCTTGCAAGGAAAACAGAAGGGTTTCACCATCATCTCTAATTGCTAGGACCCGAAAGGCCCATAGTCTCTAAACATCATTTGAACTTCTCTATGCTCACAGGCTTAGTTAAAGAATCAATAAAATTCATCAAATTTTCTACCTTAACCAACTTCACCCTGCCATCTTCAACCATATCTCTAACAAAATGATATTGTACATCAATGTGGTTGGTCTTGGCATGAAACATTGGGTTCTTGGCTAGAAATATCACACTCTGATTATCACAATAAATTTTCACTACACCTTGTTTTATTCTAATATCTAAACACAGTCTCTTAAGCCAAATAGCTTCTTTACAAGCATGAGCAATTTCCATATAGTCTGCTTCAGTAGTGGAAAAAACAACCATAGCCTATCGCTTACTCATCCAACTAATTGTACCAAAAAATAAAATAAACACATAAGCATTGGTGGATCTTCTACTATCAACATCACCTGCCCAGTCTGAATCCACATAACCATGAAAATCAAGGGAAATCTTGTCTTCAATCATATTACTATAATAACATAAGGAATAATCTAAGGTACTGTGCAAATATCTAAAGACTCTTTTAACTGCATCCCAATGAACTCTACTAGGATTAGACATATATTTGGAAAGAACTCCCACTGCTTTGGAAATTTCTAGTCCAGTACAAACCATAGCATACATCGAACTTCCAAGTGCACTCTGGTAAGGAACTTTTCTCATGTCTTCCATATCTAGTGGAGATGTTAGACAATCTAATTTATAGATAACTTTGTTCCAAGTGAAATAGGAACAACCAATGGTCTACAATCATGCATATCAAACCTCTGTAAAATTGAGTTGACATACTTTCTTTGGCCAAGCAATAACTTTTTGTTGAATCTATCTCTTTTAATTTTCATCCTAAGAATGTGTTTAGCTGCACCAAGATCTTTCATTTCAAATTTAACAGAAGTTTAGATTTTAGTTATGAAATCATACCTTTCTCTCTACCAATAAATAACATATCATCAACATATAATGCAATAAATAGGAAATGATCACCATCAATTTTATAATATATACAATGATCTGATTTAGAACACTCAAATCCCAAAGTCAGCACATATGTATCAAATTTCTGGTACCACATCCTAGGACTCTGTTTTAAGCCATACAAAGATTTCTTCAATTTGCAAACCAACTTACTTTTTTCTTTCACCACATAGTGCTCTAGTCATGCCATATAAATATCCTCCTCCAAATCACCATGAAAGAAAGAAGTTTTCACATCCATTTGCTCAACCTCTAAATCATAAGCAACAACAATAGAAAGCAAAAATCTAATGGATGTCATTTTTGTAACAGGAGAAAATATCTCATCATAATCAACACCCTCAACTTGAGAGTAACCCTTCACAACTAACATTGCTTTATACTTCTCAATACCTCCATCTAAACCAATCATTTTATTGAACACCCATTTACAACCAACATGTTTTTGTCCTTCAGGAAATGGTACAAGATCCCATACACCATTCTTTTTCAAAGATGTCATTTCTTCATCCATAGCAATCTTCTAGGATTCTACATCATTCATACCTAGTGCCTCTTCTACAAATCTAGGTTCATCCATGTCAGTATTCAAAGCAAAAATACATCTCCAATCATTAGGTGAATACCTTTCAAGTTGTTGTATATGCCTTGTAGACCTACAAACAAGCTGAGTTGGAGGTTCTTCCTCCTCTTCTGAAGATCCAGAGCTAGATGAGCTCTCTTCAACTTCTTGTCTATCCTTGGGCCTTGATTCAACTTTCTCAAGTGTGGAAGGAAATTGAATCACATCTTCCTGTTTACTTAGTTTTGGTTGCAATGTAATAGGAGAAGGCTTAGTTTCTCTAAAAATAACACTTCTACACTGTATTACCTTATGTGCAATAGGATCCCAAAGCTTGTATCCTTTCACACCATAACTATATTCAATGAAGATACATTTCACAACTTTATTCTCCTACTTTGTTTGCTTCTCCTTTGGAACATGTGCATATGCCTCGCAACCAAAAACTCTAAGATGTCTTAATGAAGGATTACAACACGACCATGCCTTTATAGGTGTCTTATCAACAAGAGCTGATGTAGGAGACCTAATAATTAGGTAATAGGAAGTGGTAATAGCTTAATCCCAAAACCTTTGTTCTAGGTCAACACCACTCAACATAGTCTTATCCTTCTCCATTAGTGTCTTGTTCATTCTTTCTACAACTCCATTCTTTTGTGGAGAATATAGAGTTGTCTTATGTCTATGAATACCACAATCTTTACATAATCTATCAAAATCATTAGAGAAAAATTCACCACCATTATTAGTCCTCAAAAAAATTATTTTCTTTCTAGTTTGCAACTCAACCATTGCTTTAAATTCTTTAAATCAACTAAAAGCTTCAAATTTTCTCTTTACAAAATATACCCATGTCCTACTATAATCATCAATAAATGAAACATTATATGAGGATTTACCAATTGAAGGAACATCTATAGGACCAAATACATCAGAATGAATAAGATCCAATACACCACAAGATTTATGAGAACTTGAATAAAACTGAATGTAGTTTTGTTTTCCATAAATGAAATGCTTACAGAAATCAAATTCAAGATTACAAGCAGAAAAATGTTCAATAAGGTTTTTATTTTTTAAGGTCCTTAGACCCTTTTCTCCAATGTGGCCAAGTCTCTGGTGCCATAACATAGTTTTCTCTACAGGTAACTTTGTCTCAGAAAAAAGAGAGCCCTTGGGTACCCAAAATCCATGACCATCTGCTAAAGATGAAACCCTCACTTCTTCTACAAACTTTCTTTTCACAGAAGTACTATTGTACTCAATAGTGCATGCATCAAGCTTATAAAATTTTCCATATCTAACACCTCTAGCAATCACCATAGCACCTCTAACCATCTTGCATCCTACATCAGAAAATACTACTTGCACACCCACATCTATTAGTTTTCTTATAGATAACAAATTTCGTGCTAATCCAGGGATATGCAACACACCATTAATCCTTTTTGTTCTACCATCAAAAAACCTAATTTTAACTTTACCACGACAAACAATTTATAAATGAGAATCATCACCCAAGTACACCTTACCTCCATCAAATTCTTCATATTCACAAAACTAATATCTATTAAAGTTCATATGAAAAGATGCACTCGAGTCAATTAACCATGCATCATTAGCTACACGAGTTGCCAAAGCTGCAATGAATGCGTCACCATATTCCTTCTCAAACTTGGAATTAGAATCAAATTTCTTCTTTTTCTTCTTTTCTTCTTTGCATTCCTTATGAACATGTCCAAGCTTACCACAGTTCCAACAAATAACTTTGGAATTTCCAGGAGATTTAGATCTCCCCTTGGACTTGGATTTTTTACACTTCTCATTCTTCTTGGATTTTTCCTTATGTCTTCCACACAAAAATTAGGGCCTCCTTGGAAGTGATGAATACCTTCCTCCTCATCTCTTTAGAAAGAAAAGAACCCACCACATATTTAGCCTTCAATATAAGATAAGTACTCCCACTAGTGACAACAAGAGAATCCCATGAATTGGGTAAAGAACAAAGCAAGATCTGACATTTCACCTCCTCATCCATTTTGACACTAACTGATGCCAATTGAGCCACCAACATATTGAATGCTTCTAGGTGGTTTGTGATTTATCCACCCTCTTCCATTCTCAAGGAATACAACTTCTTCCTCAAGAAAATATTATTCACTAAAAGGCCTGATACATCTCACCAAACTTCTTCCATAGTTTTTTTGCAGAAGTCTCTTCATAGACATTAATTAAAACAAAGTATTCCAAGCACAATCTAATTAGACCCTTGGCTTTATGGTCTAGAACATCATATTGAGAAGCTTGAGTAGGATCTACAGGCCTTGAAACATTCTCATCAATAATATCCCATAGATCTTGATCCATCAATAGATCCTCCATCTTTAGCTTCCACATCTCAAAATTATTTCAAAAAAAATTCTTCACCTCTATTCTCCCTGATGAACTTGCCATCTAAAAATTCTTGTAATAAGATCACAAAGTGTCTTCTGCACAAGCTCCCACTCAAATATGGATTAGTTAAAAAAATCCAAACAACCCACAACTAAAACCAAAGGTGATCAAAGTCTAATACCACTTGTAAGGAATCTAAGGTAGTGAAACAACTTCCTACACTAACCTTGAGAGGAGAATAATGCAAAAAATTAATAGATCTTTAATAGTTACAAAATCTTAAAACAAAAATAAACACAAGTATCATGCATACCACAACACAATGATTTATGTGGGGAAAACCCTTTAGAGAGAAAACTCCACACTCCAAAAGTTGCCCAATATATTATTTAGAAATCAAAAGATTACAATATACTTGTAGAGCAAGCTTCTCACAGGAGAATAACCACTGGAGATCAAGAGACACCATGACCACTATCAGAGTCTTAGAATACACCACCATCTACATACATCCCACCCACTTATAACAAGATTTTTAGAACCTACTATACTTATGGTTTTACAAGGTTATTTTTTATTTGATGTGTTAATGGAAAAAACTTGACGTGTCAGTGGGAAAAAAACTTGTTGTGTCAGTGAAATTTTTTTTCAGGGCATTGCTCGGAACACCACTTCTTGTTACAAGTGTATAGTATTTGCATGATCAGTCACCACATACCAACATACATCCTATCAATAAAATAATATATAATGCAAGGTTGAGACACATTTTCCCAACAATTACCATTTCCTCAAGCTATTTTTCCCAGTGCTCCTCACCCTTATGGTATTTTATTCACATATCACCTAGATACAATCAAATGGTCCAAGAAATTTTTGTAGAAGAATGATATCCAATGTTCTATAAAGATGAATGATGTAGCAACCTCCTTTGATTATATGCAAGTGACAAAGTCAGAAATAACATTCCTTAAACATGAATTACCCTTGATTGAGATTGAAAATAAAAATGAAGCTTCAATGATAAAGGTGATCATTAATGAAACCATAGTTAGGCCCACTCTCATAGATAATGGAGTAGGTCTTAATGTTTGTAGCATTGACCTCCTAGATAAAATTGGTGTGGACACGAGGCTTATTCAAATTAATGATGTTAATATTCGTGGCTTTGACAATGTTAATAGGAAACAATTATGAATGATCACATAACCTATAATTTGAGGTTGGACCTATAGTTTTTCCTACCTCTATCCATATCATGCCAGAACCTCCTTCATAGAGCCTTCTCCTAGGGAGACCATGGATTCATGCTATGAAAGGAATCTCATCTACTCTTCATTGTGAGATGAAATTTGAATGCAACAACATGATATACACAATTGAAGCAGATGAATGAAGTTATAGATCAAAAGTTAAACATGATCATAACACTTCCAACTCCCTTATTACTTTGATTCTGAAACATCAAAAATGGGAAGAGGGTTTCTATCTTTGAAGAGATAGGGCTCCTCCTATTTCACTATCTTGTTTCATTCAAGGAAACCCTAGAGATCTCAATTCAAATGTAGAAAGGTGGAAAGAGATATGCAATAGGGATGTCCTAGGGTTTGATTAATGAGTAAAGAGGGTTTCACCACCAAGATAGGGCTTGAAAAGACTAGTAACATGCAAAACCTAGTGATATGCAAAGCTTCACTAAATGACCTATAAATGTATGCAAATTTTTTTAGAAAACTAGAAAAATGTAGAGGGGCACCTGGAAACTTGTAGAAACTTGATTGAAGACCTGAAATGCTAGAAATGTTGAATTTAATGTCTACTAGGACTCAAAAGCTAGTTTAGGTGATTTAGCCCTAGTTAGGGTTTCTAGGTAGGAACAAGAATTTGGCAAAGATAATTCTAAAACACTTGAAATATAGAAACTTGACTATACAAGGAATCATATGCCATAAGTGGTGTATCAGTCCTGCTTGGATTTTTTTAGAGAATTAGGACTTGAATCTTCTCTTCAACCTTTGCTCTATCTTCTCAACCTAGTTTTTAGATATGAACTATCAAATTCTACTCTGTATATTACTTTTAATGATCTTCTAAACAAGGTGACCACTTTGAAAACTTTACTCACTTGGAAACTTCTTTCCAATCTTGCTCCTTAGAGGGTCTTAAACCCAGATCTGCAAGTTACACACTAAAGAGAGGGGAAAATGTTGTTTTGTTAGTGGAAAGGAGCTTTCCTTGGTCAAACCCCATTTTGGTATTCAAACCTTGTAATGAAATCAAATGGAAATGAGGAATGATGAACAAAATGTAAGTTGCAACTCACCAAACCCTAGAAATAGAGTGTTGCAAACATGTATGAGATGGTTCCAATGGATGTAGATCTTGAATCTTGCTTGAATGTAATAGATCTTGAATTTAAAGCTTGCTTGAATCATGAAACCCTACATCATAATTGTTAGCTCAAAAACAAACATAATGCATGATGACTTTGACATGATGCTTGATACTTGAATAATACTCCAAAACACTTGATAATCACTCTTGAATGCTCTTGTAATCACCAATTTTCTATTAGGATGCTTAATCAACTTGATAGGCGAAAAATGAGTGAAATAACCTTGTATTTATACTTTTTTATGTCTAATTTCTGAAAATTACAACACTACAAGTCAACATCAGATCTAGGAGAATAAAATATCACTAAGAATTTGAATTTAATTTAATTTTAATCCAAACGAAGCTCATACACCCAAGGTGTTGTATGAGTCCCATTAGGCTATGATTTGGGACACATTTTTCAAGAAATGTTTAGATTTATGTGAAATTAGGATCGGGGCTCCGAAACTTAGGTGGGACCCATACACCCAAGTTGGTGTATGAGTCCTAGATCACTAAATTTGGGCCATACAATCCAAAAAGACATGAATTATGATTGGATGTTGATTTATGTCAGGATTATCCTTAGAAAGATACATTAATTAAAGCTTGTGGATCCAAAATAAGGCCAATTAAAGCATAAAGAAGCCCAATTAATAATGAAAACCCTATATTAGTGTGAAAGTGTGGTACAAAAATTTACAACACCTTATGTGCTATCATAATAGTGGTTTACAATTCCTGAGAGGAACAAATTTTAGCTGAAATCACATATTCTTAGAAAATATAATGATTTAAGCCTTTAAAAGTTCCATTTTAAGGATTCCAATTGAAGAGGGTTTGATCAAATCACCTTAGATCAAAACCCCTTGGATAGAACCTCGCTAGTTTTAAACCATACCTATAAATGCGTCTCCTTTACACCTATCAAAATCTTGATAAAAATCACTTTTGATTTAGCTTTTGGGGGATCAAATGAATTCATTTAAAATTTATTTCTAATGATTATGGTATTCCTTAGAACAAGCTATCCAATGAATATAATTTTAATATGTTTTGGTTTTGTTATGTATTGTTTTTTAAGTTTTATTAAACATAGGTTTTTCATCGAAAATGAATTTCTTTGTTCTTCACATGTGGAAAAATAGAAGATTATCAAAAAAAAAATTGAAAAATATGAGTGCACCAGATATTGAAGTCCTTGATCCAAAAAAAAAATTAAATTAAATTTTGACATATACAAAAAAGTTACGCGTTATACGGTCATCGTTGTGTCTAAATTGTAATTAGTTTGACTTTGAAACTTGATTAAGGAAAAATATTCAATAAAAACTATCTAACCAAGTGGAAGCACTAGATATCATAGTTACAAATCTAAATTTGAATGAATTAGAATTTTATCCTTCATGGAAAAAAAGTTATGCATTATACGGTGTGCGTCACTTTTAAAAATGTTGTTTTCTAAAAAAACAATTTTCGTGGGAGATGGAAAAAAGTGAAATTTGATTCAAAAAATTTTGAAAAAAATATTTTTAGAATCTATAGACAAAATTTGATGAGACTCTAGTTTGCACCATCTTCAAATTCCTCAGAGTTTAGCCGCTATAGGTGCCCGAATGTGAAGATTTAGTTAAAAATAATAATTTCAGTGTCCAGTTTGGCCAAAAATTGTAAACCACTATTATGGGATCAAATATTAATTTCATTTAGCTTACAAGGGCCCAAGACCTAATGTGAATGTGTTAAACACATTAAAACACTAAATCAAGGCAACATTAAGCTCAATTTAATAGGGAGGGCCCAAACAAGCATGAAAACATAGAGGGATACACTTTCTATTGCCACATTTAGCCCCCACTTTAGTGAGAGGAGGAACTTGCTTCAAAATCACACTAAAGTAGAAAAAATCACATCAAGAGGGGTTCAAGTGCACCAATTCCGGTAAGATAGGATGACAACAATCAAGAGGGATGATCAAGCCCACAGGATCATGATCCTATGGAAAACCAACATAATCACAAAAAAAAACAAATGAAAATGATATAAGGAGAAACAACAAGGTACAATCACGCACTGCCAAAGACATAAAGAAAAGAAAAAATAAAATATAAAAGGGGTGGATCAAGCTTTGATTGTTTATCCCACATGTTGTGGATCAGATCTATGATGTTTGTCCAAAAATGCATGCTCACTCTGAGGAAACGAAACTCTAGGATGTCCACTAGGTGAGTATCCAAAAGGTGAGACACATACGCATGTGGTCGGTATGTGCTCATGTAAACAAATGAGTGGTTATGGGAAAGTCATGCCTTAGTTCAACTTCCCATACAACTAGACCAAAGCTATACCTCCTAATAACTTTGATAAGACACCACACAATAATGATCTTCGATCTTCATGAGGCAAGAAAAGCTTCGTATGCTTGGAACTCATGAAAAAACAAGATGGCTCCACAAGCATGCATAGTGTGTTATGAAAGGTGGCCATATAACCAAAATTGTAAATGCCAAAATAGTGTAAGGAATGTTCAAAGAAGTCTCGTTTAGTTCATGTAAGGTCTTATCTTAGGGGAAATTGTGCCTAATGTCTCCAAGAGAGGACCAATTGAAGAATAAAAAATTCAAAACTTAGGGGATGCATTGTGTCACATCAAGCCACCAAGAGGAATATAATATACTAAGAGAGATCGAACTCTTGAGGAACATAATACTTGATGTTGCAACAAATAAAAAGGCACATCACATGAAGTAAGAAGACTACACAATGAAACATGAAATGAAAATTCAAAAGAATAATGCCAATGTATGCCCCCACTTTAAAGAATTTTCTAAACACCATGTTGTGAGAAATTATTTTAAAGTAGAAAATGATAAATGCTAACAATAAAGAAGACATGAGAGATTATTTGGAAAGCCCTATGCCAAATCATATGTTTCCAAATAAAGATACATCATGCAAAGGAAGGGGTTGCCCCTGAAATAAAACTCCAAACACATGAGGGATCTATGGATTTGGGGTTAGTATGTTCTTGCTACAATATTTTCAAAGAGCTTGAAACTGTCATCATTCCCCAAATACAATGTTCTTGTGTCAACATGGAAGAGACCTAAGTGTCTGCCTTAGGTCATCCCCAAAAGGAAAACACAAGACAAAGAAAAGATAAAGGAAAATCTTTTGGATCAACATGGAAGAGACATAAATATCTCGATGCCTTGCATCATCCCCAAAAGGAAAACACAAGAAAAATGAAATTCTTCGACATAGAGAAGAATGTAGGTACATATAGAGAAATTCTCAAAAAGAGAGATATATCAAATAGAACAACATGAGGGATCACATTTATGCACACAAATAACATGCAAATGAAAATAATGCGAAAGACTAGTATGTCACATGCGATTAAACCTATTAGCAAGTCATCAACATCCTAATTGTGTTCATCATATACAAAAGGTAGACAACTAGTCAAAGGGACAATAGCAAGCACTAAACTAGGGTCATTACCAAGTTCAACACTCTTCTTAGGAGAATTATCATTTAAGATCATGGAAGAGGAAAACTATGTATTCAATTCATTATGCACCTCTTCATCAATTTTGGAAATCTCATCGTCATCTAAATCAATCACAACAAGAGGTCAAATGATAATTTCCAAAGAAGGTTTTAGCTCCTGTTGTATTTGCAGTATAGGATCTTTTTGTTTTGATGAAGGGGGAGATTCATCATGCATTGCTTTAGTCAAGTTTGGATTTTCTTTTTCTTCATCAATATTTCAAGCAAGAGCACAACGCCTATTCCTACATTCTTGATCATGTCTATTTCTTTTAGTACGATTATCAAGTTGTGTTTGTGTAAGAGTGGGTTTATCAACCATAGGTTTCTTTTCTTCCCTAAGAGGAGGAATGAAAGGAACCATAGGAGGTTGTTCAAACACTTTCTCTTTAGCTTTGTAAATTTGCTTTATCTTAGGAGGTGTGATGGGATTATTTTCATTATCTCTTAGTATTTTGTAAGAAATGGGCAAAGAATTTGTCTTAGGTTGGTCTTGGTTGTTTGGAATGTCTTTAGGTTCAATCATGGTTTCATCAAGGATGGTGGGATTGGTCATAGGTTGAGGGATGTTTGTAAGGGATAATTTTGCTATGCATTTTGTCTTAAACTTTTAATAGGATATGAAAAAGAAGTCTTCTCAAGTTTTAATAGGCTCCATGGGCTTTGGACAAAAGAAATCTAATGAAAAGTTTCCATGGGAAGACAAAGGGTTAAAGGAACTATGATGCACAATAAATATTTCATCAAAAAAGGGAAACTTTAAGAATTTATGCATGATCGAAGGGATGAATTCCATGGAGCATAGCCACACATAACCAAGCTTCACACAAAATTGGTCTGACATTGAGATGATGGAGAATGAGACATCTTATGTTTTCGGTCCTATTTGTAAAATAAGGGTGATCGATCCCATTGTAGGGCATGCAAAACTATTATGCATATTTATCCACATTTTTGGTTTGTCATATGTTTCTTGATAGAGTTCATGCACAAGTAGGAATTCCTCAATGATCAAATCCTCTCCACATATGGGATCAATTAATATCCCATTAGCAATATCAAGATGATTTTTAGTTCAGCCCTTATGAGGTTTAGTTTTGATCAACACAATCAAACCTTTTTCAATAGTATCCATATGACCTTTTTCAATAGTATCCATAGTACTTTGTTGAATTGTATCCATGTTCTCATCATCCGTGTCAACATTCATCACATTATTCTTTGTAGTTTCACTAGCTTTGAAAAAGGAAATATTATGATTAGGCATAGGATTGGTAAATATTTGCAAGTTTTGGTTGGGAGGGGCAATGGACTTATTTCCTTGATCATTAACACCTCCAATTTGAAGTTGGTCAGAATCAATGAGGTCTTACACAAGATGTTTAAGATGCTTACAATGTTCCGTGTCATGTCCATTTGTTTGGTGATAATGGCAATAAGCATTTGATCTAAAGCTCAGAGGTAAAGATTTATTAGGATCAGGAGTCTTAATAGGAGGTAAAGTGATCATTTTATGTTATAAAAGTTGTGACATTGTGCTATGGAGGGTATTGGGTAAGGGAGTGAATTTCCTAGCCAAATCCCCAAATGTGAAAGGAGTTGTCTTCCTTATAGTAGCCACTTGGGTATAAAAAAGTTGAGTTGTTTGTTGAGGGGGATTAAGTTGAAGGAAGCCTTTATTTTTTTTCTAAAAGGTTGAAAATTGTTTTGGTTTGTGGATTTAGACTTGTCAAATAGCTAGAGGTGGGTTTTGTTTCACGACTACTAACTGAGTTTTGATAATCATGAAGGGTGGTACACAAGTGCAAAAAGGAGGGGAATTTCATCATGGTAAGCTTATATTGTATCTTACTTAGCAAATTTTCTATGAACATCTTTTGAAGGTGAGGGTAAAGAATGTTTATGTCAATTTGGGAATAAAGCGATTGATAATATGAAATAAAGTCGGTAATCTTTTCATCTTCTTTTTGCTTACATGTCATCAAATTGGCTAAGGTCATCTTAGGGGTCAAATGAACTTGAAAATGGTTTATAAATGCCTCAAAAATTTCATTGAATCACTGAATTAAGTTTTTCGGTAATGAAGAAAACCATTCTAAGGTAGTATCCTTCAAGGATCTAGGGAAAAGCTTAGCCAAGAGCTTGTTCTCAAGAATAAAGTAACTACATAAGGTAGTATAAGAGGAAACATGGTTAGAATGATCTCCTTTCCCCCCATATTTCTTGAATCTAGGGACCTCTATACCTTGTGGCATCATTTTTTGCAATATCTCCAAGGATAAGAGGTTTCTTTTGACATAATATGTTGGCCATTTTGATTTTGGTTTATGTTGGAAAATTGCTTTTGAAGGGATGAAATGGTTTGCAAAAGTTGATTTATGAGAGGATCATTGAGATGGAGGTGTGTATGTGTTCAAGGGACAAGTGAATGGAATGATTATAGGTGATAGAGTGGTAGGAGATATGATGTACGATGCCACAAAGGTACTAGGGATGTTAGTAGAAATAGCCAATGAAGGAATCACATTATTAGTAGGTTGCATTGTTGTTACAACTCTAGGGTCGGTATAGGTAGGAATAGAGGCAATTGTTGTGGGAGGAGGGAATTGAATTCCTCCTTGGCTTGGCACATTGTTTGAAGGTAAGGCACAACTAGTGGTTGAGGTAAGATATTTTCCAAAAATATGAACTATGTTACACACAAGGTCAACTCCATCTTCACTTTCAAGCATGTGATGTATGTTATCTATGGTAGGGATAGTAGTGGTGGAAATTTTCTCAATACTTATTTGATTTTGTAGGTTTGATAAGTCTTCATGAATTTGGATTATGTTTTCTTGTAGAAAACTAGCAACCATTGTCTCAACATTTGTCACACTACTTGAAGGAAAAGAGTTGTTAAGGGTATGGTCCATACCTAGTGAGCTAGTGTCAACACTAGTAGTGAAAGAGCTAGATAACCCAAGATCCATGATGATTGTGATATCACGGGGTGACATGAAACCACTAAATTTTACACCATTTTTCGATGGTCGTTCGTTGGTCGTTCGACAAATCTTTGTTGGACAAGTGACGAAATGGTGAAAATATTTGTGTCACTATTTTTTCATCGAAAGACTGACAACAAATTAAACATCGAACTAACGGCGAAGAATCGTTGGTCGTCGGCATCGTGAAATGGCTCAGACTTTCATCAGAATATCGATGAACACTTCGTGTATCCAATGATGAATTACAACAGAAGTTTGTTGCCAGTTCAATGAAATGGGCAAGGAGTAGCGTCGAAACAACACCAAAATTTCATCGAACGTGCGACGAAATAGGCAATTAGTAGCGTCCAAACAACAAAAAGAGTTCATCAAAATTGCGATGAAAAGAGCAAGGAGTAGTGTCGGAAGAACACCAAAAGTCTGTCGAAATTGTGATGAAATGGGCAAGGAGTTACGACAAAACCTTCGTCACAGCTATAGCAACTTCGTTGAACCTTTTCGTTGATTCATCGGTGGGTTTCGTAGAAATTGTGACGAAGCATCATTTTTTTAAAAAAAAATATTCATGGAAATGTACCATTGTGGAGACTGATGACTGATCATACATACAGACTGCATATTGGTTTGATGCTTCAAATGATGCATTTCTTATATTGAAAAGTGCATTACCTTATTGAGCTTCTCTTTATTTCAAGAATAGTTTAATATTCTCTACTTAATAGGGCCAACCACGTGATGGTGGAAGCTCATTTGGCCCCTTCCCCCCCTCACATCACTCTCAATTCCCCATACCCAATCATATAACATTAATCATTCATTCATCCATTAATAACATATAACATTCATTCATTCATCCATTAATAACATATAACATTTATTCATCCATTAATAACATATAACATTCATTCATTAACATATAACATTCATTAATTAACATATTCACATTCATTCATTAACATATAATATTCATTCTTTCGCTTTACATATTATCAAAAATATGGTTGTCATGATATGATTACAATCACTTTTTGTTTCTTTTTTAAAGCTATATAAAGTGAAGTGGAGTATCATTTTCTAAATCAATATTTGTCCCCTTAGTTGTTTTTCCCTCTGCTCGTGATCTTAATGTATGCCTAGTCATCCGCTCATGACGTGGATGCCGCAAGGGGATTTGCTGCAATAAGAAATAAATGTTAAACTGATATGTTTTATTATTATTGTTACAAGTATTTCATTAATTAAAAGAACATTAGAGTGGTTCTCTTTACCTGATGGGTCCACATCATGTTCCTGAACTTTTGTTATAGACTCATGCTCAATATGTTGAACACCCTCTAAATCCTGATCTGCAGTTGAAACATGAAAGGTTACATTAATTAATACACCAATTGAAATTAAATATGTTTAAGAGAACATGAGGGTGGTCCTCTTTACCTATGGGGCCACATCATGTTCCTGATCTTCTCTAGCGATCATGCTCAACACATTGATCATGCTCTACATGCTCTAAAAGTTGAAACACCAAAGGTTACATTAATACACCAATTGCAATTAAATATGTTTAAAAGAACTTTAGAGTGGTCCTCTTTACTGATGGGGCCACATCATATTCTGATCTTCTCTAGCCGATCATGCTCTACATGCTCTAAAGTATCGGGATGCACACCATGACCTTCATGCACATTGTGATCCACCCTCACTAGGCTTCATTCCAATGTCATGTGTAGTATTATCATTGCTTTAATGTTTAAAACAAATAGGCATGTAATTACTTTATGGTGGAAATTAATATTGAATAGATTGCACAAGTATTCAATTTTAAATAAACTTTATTGAGTTTATTTACCTGCCAGGTCGGATCAATGGAAGATTGTGTTTTCAGTCAAGACTCTTAGGCATTATTACGGCTCCATAGCGGGAAGGCAATCTTAGTCCTCTTCTATGGGAACTCTATTGAATTCAGAGCCCTACATTTTTGCATAAGATCATGAATTTTTCTTCTATGGTGTGATAAAACCAAAATTGTTTTCAATTTATTATAATTTGGATGCAATATTTCATTTATTGATACTTACAATTCGTGCGACTAATTTCATATAACTAGCAGAGCCAAGTTTGTGTTGCCCTTGCTTTTCTAGTCTTGCCTTTGTTGCCTTCGATGTTTCAGGCAACCTATGAAAAGTTTGAAATACGTTAGATTATGTAAAAAGAAAGAGTAATCAGTATATAATTACATTGTTGATAGTATCACACATAGCATACTACTTTAAAAAAAATAAAATAATGGCATTTCCATAGCATACAGACATTAAGAGCAAATAAAATACAGAGTTCAATCCATGAATTATAGAAAATAGATTTTTGTTGGTTATATTCATATCATTGATTACATTGCACAAAACATACTACAACTGCATAAATATCAGATGGTGACAGTTGTCTATGCTACCACATTTTTCATACACATGTCTACCAAAGTGATTTTTATCAAACAGCTTCACTACCTTGTGGCTATGGCTAAAAGCCTAAAAATAGGTGCTTTCAAACAAGCTATGGATGCTTGGAAAAAATCTATCAAAGCATATTGTATATTAGCATAGATATAAGAACTATTTCAAAACATGCCTCAAAGAAATGTGGTCTCATGGTGATGGAATGCCATGACAATCCATAGCAATTTGCTTGTCATGGCATTTGTTATGGCATTCCATCACCATGAGACCACATTTTTTGAAGCATTTTTCAAATAGTTCACTACCTTTCTATGCTACCACATTTTTCATACATGTCTACCAAAGCATTTTATCAAACATTTCAATGCCTTCATGCTATGGCTAAAAAAGTAAAACCTAAAATGTGTGCTTTTGAACAAGCTTTTCATGGATGCTTGGAAAAAATCTACCAAAGAGTTAATAGTAGTTAATAACATAGACAGTAGTGAATTGTTTGAAAATTCCTTAAAGAATGTAAGTCTGCTGATGGAATGCCATGACAATCCATAGCACTTTTCTTGTCATGGCATCTCATCACCATGAGACTACATTTCTTTGAGACATTTTTCAAGCAATTAACGCCTTGTCTATGCTAATGCGATTTTCATACATGTCTACCAAAGTATTTTTATCAAAAGTTCATTGCCTTGCTGCTGTATGGCTAAAAGTTTTCCAAAAATAGGTGCTTCAAACAAGCTATGGATGCTTGGAAAAAATATATCAAAGCATAATAGTAAGCAACAATCCATGGTCTCATGGTTTTTTTTGCGTGAAAATCAGCTCAATTTTATTCACATTTTTTTGCAAATTTTAAACATGTTTTTTTGGCGATTTTGAAGTTTGAAACGAAAAAAAATCATTGACCAAAAAGTCAATGATTTTTTCAAAAAATCAAGGAAAAAATCGTCCAGCCTGCAGTTTTTTTTTAAAATCAAGATTAATCAGGATTTTTTGCAGATTTATGCTTCTATATCACATACCTTCCTTGGCCCAAAGGGTGTCTTTCCTTTTTTCTTTTCAGCATTCTCCTTTCCATTTGACACTAGGTCCTTCCACTTCCTCTTTGGAATCATGGGGGGATGCTCATACTTTTTGTTCTTCTCTAAATGTGACCTATATTGGTCCCTCACATAATTTAGATAGGTACTAAATTTCTTAAGGACCTTGGTTTGGTTGAATGTTTCCATCACCGAACAACACAACTAAACGGGTTAATGAGATCATCTTTTAAATCTTCATTTTGGGCATTCCACCATGTACATATGGTGGGCCCGAAGAGCTCCAATGTAATATCACTTAGATGTTTATAAAAACCATCATTTCCTGCAAAATGATCATGGGATCAATAGTCTAAAAAGAGCGATCAATAAGTAAATTTCAATTGGATTATATAGAATAATAATTAAAACAGTTTAAAGTACCTGGGACCTTCTCTATCTTTATGGGAACGAAGTCCTCGGTCACTACAAGTGTGACCAGAAATGTTCCCGTACTAGTAATACAGGAAGATCCAAGAAATACTGCTAAAACATCACCCATATTAGTGGCCTCTGCATCCCCAGGTACATGTCCTGACGCATGTTCTGGTATGTGTTCACTGCCAGAGGGTGCATTAATGGATGCCTGCATGGTATGTGTTGCCGACATTTCATATGACAATATAGGCATGGATGATGAGGTCAAATGATGTGATGTATGTGTAGGAAGATCAGGACAGACACTTGTACCAACCCTTACTCCTCAGGAAGCACTTGCAGTACCTTGATCATGGCCAGGAGCATCATGAGGAGGAAAATAACCCTGTAAAAACAACACATATTTTAGTTCATGACATAAAAGAGTACAAAATATAAAACCATGAATGAACTTATGTTATAATTAAATACCTCATGATAACTTACTTGCAAGTTTTATAATCTCTTAGTCAATACTTTAACCCTCTCTCTTATCTCATCTATTTGAGGCACTATGAACATCAACTTAGTCATTTCTTCATTGTATTTTTTTTGGAGCTTCTTTATTGTATCGAAAGGGTTTGTTGAATAAGCGATGTCATCATCACAAAATATTGATTGCACCTCACTATGGATGCTCTCCTCTACTGTTGGTACCTTTCCCCGATCAGTCGACTCCAACAAGAATATTAAAAACATTATTGAAATTAACCCAAAAAACTTATAAAAAAACATAATAATAAAACATTTTTCTCGTATCTAATTTGTACAATTACAATGAGGTAAACCTGTCGGGTAGAAGCACCTGAAGATACATTGCGATCTGTGCTCTGGGCCAGAGCCTTCTCCGTATGATCAATGGTCCCTTGTGAAAAAAATTAAATATAAAAAAACATTACCGAAATGAAACCAATAGACTTATGAAAAAAAACATAAGAATAAAATGGTATATTGGAGTCATTAATTGAGGTTAGTAATATGGTACACATAGTATGTACCACTCCCATAGTAACTATGTTTGTAACTAAGCCATTCAAATCTGTAATCGGGATTAGCAACTCTTCCCCTCAGAGTTGATTTTATCCCAGATCACATGGTTTCCTTCACCTAATATGCAATTGGGTTGCTTATTTGTTGACCCTAGGTCATGTACTATTTATAAACCTTGCAATATTCCCTGATGCTTTTGGCCTTCCGTCAATGTACATAGCCACTCCTTTATTTTGATCCTTATCTTTTAGTTGTATATAATTTGCTAACAGTGCATACCTACGCATACTTCGTGTATATCGAACCAATTGCATCCAATATTTGTAACTATAACAGGGTCTAACATACTCCATCAATTTAGTAACTTTGTTGTAACAGACCTTTATTCCATCCATGCAAAATAGGTCCAAACCATGTAATGACGATGGTGCTATGCAATATATCCTCTCGTTGACACAAAAATTGGTGTTTATTCGAGGAAGTTCCTTGGGTACCCATTGTTTCCGTAGATGTTTGTACCTCAAGGGTACCTTGACATCGCCTATGCTCTCATCATCATAAGAACCTGACCCCCCTTCAGCAAGAAAAAAATCCATGCATTTATGGAATTTTCTTCTAATCTTTTGACCTCTAGTTGATCTCCCTCTTTTAGACATACTCTATGTCTCGCTTTCCTCTTTTCTTCCTAAATTTTCCTCGCTCAAGGAAGACAGATCTGATAAATACCTATTTGGTGGTACCTGCACTCATAAGGATGTTGGATGAATTTCTTTCATGGTGATGTGATCCCAAAGTGACATTATGATTAATCTATCATTTCATCGCTAGAATTTCACAGGTTATAAGGTAATCAAGTCTTGATAGATTGCAAGCTATTGTTACTACCATTCAAATGTGTCCATCACAAATCAAATCTACTTATTGTTTTAACTCCCAAACTTTGTAACAAGTGTTAAATGTGACTATGGTCCACCAGTTACACAACCAAGGCCTCAAATGTATTCTCTAATTGTAATCAAAGGACTTTTGCTCTTCATTCAAGTAAATAAACTTGAAGGGAAACACCAAGTGGTTTATTGGACACCTACATGACTAAAAATAGCAAAAGTTTACATTTAATTTCCATATGTCTAAGTGGTTAGCGGGGAGGGATGTGTACTAGGCCTGGTTAAGTCATCATAAGTTTACGGCTTGGCAATAAATTTTTTTTAAGTCATATTAAATCTTCCTATGTCTAATTGCTAGGAGATTTTGGTATGTTTTAAAGGTAGGATGATTGATGAAAGAGCCCAAAGACTAGCCTTTCTCCATGGTATCTAGGTACACATAGCAGGGTCTTCTCTTATAGGTTTGACATGATTTAAAGAACTTAGCTAGGAATTATTCATTTAACCTAAGGTTTTCTCATAATGCCATCATTGGAAAAGTATGATCAAATTCTTCTATTATGAAGAATTGGTCTATGTGCCTCTAGTAATCACTATAAATGTTTGTAAGGATAAAATGACTAATTACATCAGGTAAGATAGAATCAACTTTGAGTTCTTCAAAGATCATATTCCTCTATTCATAATTTTTAAGGGTTGTGTGTGGAGGAGGTTATCACTACCAAGAAGGGAGGAGACCTTTCCTTGTATTATTTTATAATTTTCATTATTCTTATTTATTTTACACCTACATTTACAAATACACATACATATGCATTTACTGTTTTCATTTATTTCTCATGTAGTTTAATAGTTTGATCGATTTCATATTATATGTGTTAAAGACTTTAGAATTTCAATTACATTAATTTTTGGATATGTTGTATCTATAAAACTACAAAACCATATGCTCTTTGCATTTACACTTGTATTTAGAAATACACATTTATATACATAGATATAGATTTCTTTAATGATATGTTGCATTTATTGTTCTAGGAGAGCATCCAGTAATTGCATTTACATTTACATTTAAAAATACATATACATACATATATATATGTGTGTGTGTGTGTGTGTGTGTGTGTGTGTTTGTATCATTTATATTCAGTGTTCAGAAACAACCCATTAGGTCTGCACATGGATAAAAATTCCTAAAATCAGATCTCCCATACATATTTTGTTGAAACCTAAGCTTGAACCTCTCATTTCACATGCTTTTCTTCACAAAACTCTTGAGGACAACAACTATACCTTCTTTATTTCTCATCCTACGCCCTATTCATGCATCCTACAATTACAACAGTATCCATGGGGACTCTTACACAAGCTACAGTAATCACAAAAGTGTAAGAGCCCCTTTATATCATGTTTGGACTACAAAACCCTCAAAAATAGGGTAACTTCCAGTTATAATTTGTTGGTGAGCTGTATGGAAAAAATCATTAGCACCGACTCATTCTTGGGAAGTCTTTTGAGATGTGAATCAGTGCTTGATTAAGTACAAAACCTTATAGTGTCAAGGTGAATGAGGTGATCTATGTTGATTGGCCAACTGATGAAGAGTACAAGGCGATCCAATTGGCTGGTGACACGTGTGCTTTTTGGCCCGATGCTTGTTTGCTCCTCCTTTTTCTATAAGAAGGATTTCAAGGCGATGCGGGTTAGCAAATTGGAAGATATTTTTAATTAAGTCTAGATGAAGTTGCAAAGAAATTGTAAAGTTTGATGGTTTAGGGAAAATGCAATTTAGGTTTTGAGTCGATACGTAGTAGGTTTGAATTCATGGGGATTTAATATTTTTATGATAGTACTGGCATTTGAATTGATATGATTAATTCAAACTCATGTCTCTCCATTGCACAAGCATATCTGAATTTTGAATAAAATGATCAAGGGTTGTTTCGTTCATCTCACTGTTGTGGTGTGTATGATTCTTGTTTTAGGTTTAATTCAAGGAATTAATTGAAATGCTTGAATGGGATTGTAGGTGGTTATGTTTTGTATAAGCTATTTTATTTTTTCTGTCTTATCTTATACCATTTTACGAGAATGGGGGTGCCAATGTCTGAGAAGATCTTTGGAAACTAGGCATGAGAATTTAAAGGTTAAAGAGAATGGGGGTGCCGCCTCTGATTACTCATTGCCTTGGTCATCGATTTTAAGTGAGTGCCCTCAACCTCATCCTCGGCGCTGGTATTGACCTTGTTTTCGCTCCTCCAAACTCTTCCTTGGCGCTGATATTGACCTTGTTTTCACTCCTCCAAACTCTTCGTCGGTGCTGGCATTGACCTTGTTTTCACTCCTCCAAGCTCTTCCTTGGCACTGGCATTGACCTTGTTTTCACTACTCCAAACTCTTCCTTGGCACTAGCATTGACCTTTCACTTCTCCAATTTGACGAGCTACAACCTGGTTTCATTAGCTTTTACAGTATGTTAATTAAGTTCAAAATTTTGGCACTATTTAGCTAGGTTTTAATATTCTACAATATAGTTAAGTATATATTAGCTATATTTTACATAATAAATAATATAATTATTCAACCTATTATATTTAGATATTATATTCTTTAACAAAATTATTAAATACGTATAAAATTATTATAATTAATAATTAATAATAAGTATATTTTTATATAATGCAAAATATAATTAATATAATAGTAATATATATTAATATGAGAGAGAGAAACTAAATTTTGATTGGTTGGTTCATGTCAACAATCCAAGGATGGCATGTGTCCTTGGGGAGTTATGCTCAAGGTAGCATGCCATTTGATTAAAGATATGATAGTTCTCCTTTAAGACCTCTTCAATGTACCCATTGCACACTTAAGGAGACAAAGATAAATATAGGAAAGAAAATATAGAGAGAGAGGGAGATAATGACAAACATACAAATAGAAAGGGAGACAAAGAGATAGAGAGGGGTAGAGAGATAAAGAGATAAGGATGAATAGATAGAGATATAGAGAGGGTGATTGATATATCTCTCCCTGTTGCTCTCTATATCTTCCACTATCTATGTCACTCTCGCCTCTTCCCCCCACTATCTATTGAGCTATCTATCCC
>VDFB02020836.1:184523-224643 GCA_007258455.2 Sequoia sempervirens
AAATTAGATACAAGCAAAATGTTTTATTATTATATTTTTTTTATAAGTTTTTGGGTTAATTTCGATAATATTTTTAATATTCTTGTTGCAGTTGACTAATCAGGGAAAGGCACCAATAGAAGAGGATAGAATCCATAGTGAGGTGCAGTCAATAGTTTGTGATGATGACATCGCTTATTTAGCAAACCCTCTCGATACAATAAAGAAGCTCCAAAAAAAATGCAATGAAGAAATGACTAAGTTGATGTTCATAGTGCCTCAAATAGATGAGATAATAGAGAGGGTTAAATTATTGACTGAGAGATTACAAAACTTGCAAGTAAGTTGTCATGAGGTCTTTAATTATAACATAAGTTCATTCATGGCTCATATTTTGTACTTTTATGTCATGAACTAAAAATATGTGTTTTGCTTTTTATGTATTATTTTCCCTCCTCATGATGCTCTGGCCATGATCGGTATTGCAAGCAAGCCCCCGAGGAATAAGGTTGGTACAAGTGTCCATCCTGATCTTCCTACACATAAATCACATCATCTAACCCCATCAACCATGCCTATATTGTCATCTGAAATGTCGGCAACACAGACCATGCAAGCATCCATTAATGCACCATCTGGCAACGAACACATACTAGAACATGCATCAGGACATGTACCTGGGGATGCAGAGGCCACTAGTACTGGTGATGTTTTAGCAGCATTTCCCAGATCTTCCCATATTACTAGTACAGGAACATTTCCGATCACACTTGTGGTGACCGAGGACTGCTCCCATAAAGATAGAGAAGGTCCCAGTACTTTAAAATGTTTTAATTATTATTCTATATAATCCAATTGAAATTTACTTATTGATTGCTCTTTTTAGACTATTGATCCCATGATCATTTTGTAGGAAATGATGTTTTTTATAAACATCTAAGTGATATTACATTAGAGCTCTTCGGGCCCACCATACATACACGGTGGAATGCCCAAAATGAAGATTTAAAAGATGATATCATTAACCATTTAGTTGTGTTGTTCGGTGATAAAACATTCAACCAAACCAAGGTTCTTAAGAAAGCTGGTACCTATCTAAAGTATGTGAGGGACAAATATAGGTCACATTTAGAGAAGAACAAAAAATACGAGGATCCCCCCATGATTTCGGAGAGGGAGTGGAAGGACTTGGTGTCCGATGGAAAGGAGAAGGCTGAAAAGAAAAAAAGAAAGACACCACCAGGCTAAGGAAGGTATGTGATATAGAACCATAAATCTGCAAAAAATGCTGATTAATTGTGATTTTTAAAAAATCTGCAGGCTGGATGATTTTTTTCCTAATTTTTTGAAAAAATCATTGACTTTTTGGTCAATGATTTTTTTCCGTTTCAAACTGCAAAATCGCCAAAAAAACGTGTTTAAAATCTACAAAAAAATGTGAATAAAATTGAGCTAATTTTCACGCGAAAACCATGAGACTCATGGCTTGTTGCTTACTATTATGCTTTGATAGATTTTTTCCAAGCATCCATAGCTGGTTTGAAAGCCAAGGCAATGAATCAGTTTTGATAAAATGCTTGGTATATGTATGAAAAAAAATGCAGAGCATAGGACAAGGTAGTGAACTCAGTTGAAAATGTCTCAAAGAAATGGGAATTTTATGGTGATGGAATGCCATGACAAGAAAATTGCTATGGATTTTCATAGCATTCCATCACAAAGAGATCAAAAGATTATTTTAGGCATTTTTTCAAACAATTCTAACGCCTTTGTCAAATGTTATTGCTTACTATTATGCTTCTTTGGGAAGATTTTTTCCAAGAATCCATAGCTTGTTCAAAAGCACCTATTTTAGGTTTTACTTTTTGTTTCTAAGTAGCATGAAGGCTAGAAACAAGTTTGATAAAATGCTTTGGTAGACATGTATGAAAAAATGTGGTAGCATAGAAAGCAGTAGTGAACTATTTGAAATAAAGCCGTAATGTGGTCTCATGGTGATGGAATGCCATAACTTAATGCCATGACAAGCAAATTGTTATGGATTGTCAGTGGCATTCCACTCCACCATGAGACCACATTTCGTGGAGGACTTTGAAACAGCTTCACTCATTTTTCTATGCTATTGCTTACTATTATTATGTTTCTTTGATATATTTTTCCAAGCATCCATAGCTTGTTTGAAAGCACCTTATTTTAGCTTTAGCCATAATGTTAAAGGCAAAGGAACCGCTTTCTTGATAAAAATGCTTTGGTAGACATGTATGAAAAAATGTGGTAGCATAGATAACTCCATTACCATCCGACATTTATGCAGCTTGTAGTATGTTTTGTGCAATGTAATCAGCTTAGTATGAATATAACCAACAAAAATCTATTTTCTATAATTCAAGGATTGAACTCTGTATTTTATTTTCTCTCAATGTCTGTATGCTATGGAAATGCCATTAATTTATTTTTTTAAAGTTGTATGCTATGTGTGATACTATCAACAATGTAATTATATACCGATTACTCTTTCTTTTTACATAATCTAACGTATTCCAAACTTTTCATAGGTTGCCTAACACATTGAAGGCAATAAAGGCAAGACTAGAAAAGTGCTAAGGGAACAAAACTTGGCTCATTGGGTTATATGAAATTAGCCACACGAATTGTAAGTATCAATAAATAAATGAAATATTGCATCCAAATTATAATAAATTGAAAACAATTTTGGTTTTATCACACCATAGAAGCAAAATTCATGATCTTCTGCAAAAATGTAGGGCTCTGAATTCAACAGAGTTCCCATAGAAGAGGACCTGAAGATTGCCTTCTAGCAAGGCTATGGAGTCGTGGCTGAATGCCTAAGAGTCTTGACTGGGCAAACATAATCTTCCATTGCATCTAACACACAGGTAAATAAACTCAATAAAGTTTATTTAAAATTGAATACTTGTGCAATCTATTCAATATTAATTTCCACCATAAAGTAATTACATTCCTATTTTTTTTAAACATTAAAGCAATGATAATACTGCACATGACATTGGAATGAAGCCTGGTGAGGGTGGATCACAATGCAGATGAAGGTCATGGTGTGCATCCCGATACTTTAGAGCATGTAGAGCGTGATCAACATGTTGAGCATGATCAGGCTAGAGAAGATCAGGAATATGATGTGGCCCCATCAGGTAAAGAGGACCACTCTAAAGTTCTTTTAAACATATTTAATTGCAATTGGTGTATTAATTAATGTAACCTTTCGTGTTTCAACTTTAGAGCATGTAGAGTGTGATCAATGTGTTGAGCATGATCAGGCTAGAGAAGATCAAGAACATGATGTGGCCC
Organism: Sequoia sempervirens; assembly: GCA_007258455.2. Lineage (NCBI taxonomy): Eukaryota > Viridiplantae > Streptophyta > Pinopsida > Cupressales > Cupressaceae > Sequoia > Sequoia sempervirens. The sequence goes on from VDFB02020836.1 coordinate 187,833, forward strand.
CATTAGGTAAAGAGGACCACCCTCATGTTCTCTTAAACATATTTAATTTCAATTGGTGTATTAATTAATGTAACCTTTCGTGTTTCAACTGCAGATCAGGATTTAGAGGGTGTTCAACATGTTGAGCATGATTCTATAACAAAAGTTTAGGAACATGATGTGGACCCATCAGGTAAAGAGAACCATTCTAATGTTCTTTTAATTAATGAAATACTTGTAACAATAATAATAAAACATATCAATTTAACATTTCTTTCTTATTGCAGCAGATCCCCCCTTGCAGCGGCATCCATGTCATGAGAAAATGACTAGGCATACATTAAGATCACGAGCAGAGGGCAGAACAACTAAAGGGGGGACATATATTGATTTAGAAAATGATACTCCACTTCAGCTTTATGTAGCTTTAAAAAAGAAACAAAAAAAAAGTGATTGTAATCATATCATGACAACCATATTTTTGATAATATGTAAAAACTGAAAGAATGAATATTATATGTTAATGAATGAATGTGAATATGTTAATTAATGAATGTTATATGCTATTAATGGATGAATGAATGAATGTTATATGTTATTAATGGATGAATGAATGTTATATGTTATTAACGGATGAATGAATGAATGTTATATGTTATTAATGGATAAATGAATGATTAATGTTATATGATTGGGTATGGGGAATTGAGAGTGATATGAGGGGGGGGAGGGGTCAAATGAGCTTCCACCGTCACGTGGTTCCTGTTAAGTAGAGAATATTAAACTATTCTCGAAACAAAGAGAAGCTCAATAAGGTAATGCACTTTTCAATATAAGAAATACATCATTTGAAGCATCAACCCAATATATAGTCTGTATGTATGATTAGTCATCAGTCTCCACAATGGTACATTTCCACGAATATTTTTAAAAAAAAAAAATTGATGCTTTTTCACAATTTCGACGAAACCCACCGATGAATCAACGAAAAGGTTCAACTAAGTTGCTATAGCTGCGACGAAGGTTTTTTCGTAACTCCTTGCCCATTTCATCACAATTTTGATGAACTTTTGGTGTTCTTCCGGTGCTACTCCTTGATCTTTTCATCGCAATTTCGACAAACTCTTTTTGTTGTTTCAACGCTACTACTTGCCTATTTCGTCGCACGTTCGACGAACTTTTGTTGTTGTTTTGACGCTACTCCTTTCCCATTTCGTCAAAATGGCAATGAACGTCTGGTGTTGTTTCGACACTACTCCTTGCCCATTTCGTCGAACTGGCAACAAACTTCTGGTGTAATTCGTCGGTGGATACATGAAGTGTTCATTGATATTCTGATGAAAGTCCGAGCCATTTCACGATGTCGACGACCAATGATTCTTCGCCATTATTTCGACGTTTAATTCGTCATCAGCCTTTCGACGAAAAAATAGCAACGCAAATATTTTCACCATTTCGTCACTTGTCCTTGACAAAGATTTGTCGAACGATCGACGAACGATCGTCGGAAAATGGTGTAAAATTTAGTAGTGTCATGTCATCCCGTGATATCACAATCATCATGGATCTTGGGTTATCTAGCTCTTTCACTACTAGTGTTGACACTAGCTCACTAGGTATGGACCATACCCTTAACAACTCTTTTCCTTCAAGTAGTGTGACAAATGTTGAGACAATGGTTGCTAGTTTTCTGCAAGAAAACATAATCCAAATTCATGAAGACTTATCAAACCTACAAAATCAAATAAGTATTGAGAAAATTTCCACCACTACTATCCCTACCATAGATAACATACATCACATGCTTGAAAGTGAAGATGGAGTTGACCTTGTGTGTAACATAGTTCAGATTTTTGGAAAACATCTTACCTCAACCACTAGTTGTGCCTTACCTTCAAACAATGTGCCAAGCCAAGGAGGAATTCAATTCCCTCCTCCCACAACAATTGCCTCTATTCCTACCTATACCAACCCTAGAGTTGTAACAACAATGCAACCTTCTAATAATGTGATTCCTTCATTGGCTATTTCAGCTAACATCCCTAGTACCTTTGTGGCATCGTACATCATATCTCCTACCACTCTATCACCTATAATCATTCCATTCACTTGTCCCTTGAACACATACACACCTCCATCTCAAAATGAAAACAATGATCCTCTCATAAATCAACTTTTGCAAACCATTTCATCCCTTCAAAAGCAATTTTCCAACATAAACCAAAATCAAAATGGCCAACATATTGTGTCAAAAGAAACCTCTTATCCTTGGAGATATTGCAAAAAATGATGCCACAAGGTATAGAGGTCCCTAGATTCAAGAAATATGGGGGGAAAGGAGATCCTTGTAACCATGTTTCCTCTTATACTGCCTTATGTAGTGACTTTATTCTTGAGGACAAGCTCTTGGCTAAGCTTTTCCCTAGATCCTTGAAGGATACCACCTTAGAATGGTTTTCTTCATTACCGAAAAACTCAATTTGTTGATTCAATGAAATTTTTGAGGCATTTATAAACCATTTTCAAGTTCATTTGACCCCTAAGATGACCTTAGCCAATTTGATGACATGTAAGCAAAAAGAAGATGAAAAGATTACCGACTTTATTTCATATTATCAATCACTTTATTCCCAAATTGACATAAAGATTCTTGACCCTCGCCTTCAAAAGATGTTCATAGAAAATTTTCTAAGTAACATACAATATAAGCTTACCATGATGAAATTCCCCTCCTTTTTGCACTTGTGTACCACCCTTCATGATTATCAAAACTCAGTTAGTAGTCGTGAAACAAAACCCATCTCTAGCCATTTGACAAGTCTAAATCCACAAACCAAAACATTTTTCAACCTTTTAGAAAAAAAAATAAAGGCTTCCTTCAACTTAATCCCCCTCAACAAACAACTCAACTTTTTTATACCCAAGTGGCTACTATAAGGAAGACAACTCCTTTCACATTTGGGGATTTGGCTAGGAAATTCACTCCCTTACCCGATACCCTCCATAGCACAATGTCACAACTTCTAGAACATAAAATGATCACTTTACCTCCTATTAAGACTCCTGATCCTAATAAATCTTTACCTCTGAGCTTTAGATCAAATGCTTATTGCCATTATCACCAAAAAAATGGACATGACATGGAACATTGTAAGCATCTTAAACATCTTGTGTAAGACCTCATTGATTCCGACCAACTTCAAATTGGAGGTGTTAATGATCAAGGAAATAAGTCCATTGCCCCTCCCATCCAAAACTTGCAAATATTTACCAATCCTATGCCTAATCATAATATTTTCTTTTTCAAAGCTAGTGAAACTACAAAGAATAATGTGATGAATTTTGACACGGATGATGAGAACATGGATACAATTCAACAAAGTACTATGGATACTATTGAAAAAGGTTTGATTGTGTTGATCAAAACTAAACCTCATAAGGGCTGAACTAAAAATCCTCTTGATATTGCTAATGGGATATTAATTGATCCCATATGTGGAGAGGATTTGATCACTGAGGAATTCCTACTTGTGCATGAACTCTATCAAGAAACATATGACAAACCAAAAACGTGGATAAATATGCATAATAGTTTTGCATGCCCTACAATGGGATCGATCACCCTTATTTTACAAATAGGACCGAAAACATAAGATGTCTCATTCTCCATCATCTCAATGTCAGACCAATTTTGTGTGAAGCTTGGTTATGTGTGGCTATGCTCCATGGAATTCATCCCTTCGATCATGCATAAATGCTTAAAGTTTCCCTTTGTTGATGAAATATTTATTGTGCATCATAGTTCCTTTAACCCTTTGTCTTCCCATGGAAACTTTTCATTAGATTTCTTTTGGCCAAAGCCCATGGAACCTATTAAAACTCAAGAAGACTTCTTTTTCATATCCTATCAAAAGTTTAAGGAAAAATGCATAGCAAAACTATCCCTTACAAACATCCCTCAACCTATGACCAATCCCACCATCCTTGATGAAACCATGATTGAACCTAAAGACATTCCAAACAACCAAGACCAACTTAAGACAAATTCTTTGCCCATTTCTTACAAAATACCAAGAGATAATGAAAATAATCCCATCACACCTCCTAAGATAAAGAAAATTTACAAAGTTAAAGAGAAAGTGGTTGAACAACCTCCTATGGTTCCTTTCATTCCTCCTCTTAGGGAATAAAAGAAAACTATGGTTGATAAACCCACTCTTACACAAACACAACTTGATAATCGTACTAAATGAAATAGACATGATCAAGAATGTAGCAATAGGTGTTGTGCTCTTGCTTGAAATATTGATGAAGAAAAAAAAAATCCAAACTTGACTAAAGAAATGCACGATGAATCTCCCCCTTCATCGAAACAAAAAGATCCTATACTGCAACTACAACATGAGCTAAAACCTTCTTTGGAAATTATCATTTGACCTCTTGTTGTGATTAATTTAGATGACGATGAGGAGATTTCCAAAATTGATGAAGAGGTGCATAATGAATTGAATACATAATTTTCCTCTTCCATGATCTTAAATGATAATTCTCCTAAGAAGAGTGTTGAACTTGGTAATGACCCTAGTTTAGTGCTTTCTATTGTCCCTTTGACTAGTTGTCTACCTTTTGTATATGATGAACACAATTAGGATGTTGATGACTTGCTAATAGGTTTAATCGCATGTGACCTACTAGTCTTTCACATTATTTTCATTTGCATGTTCTTTGTGTGCATAAATGTGATCCCTCATGTTGTTCTATTTGATATATCTCTCTTTTTGAGAATTTCTCTATATGTACCTACATTCTTCTCTATGTCGTAAGAATTTTCATTTTTCTTGTGTTTTCCTTTTGGGGATGATGCAAGGCATCGATATATTTATGTCTCTTCCATGTTGATCCAAAAGATTTTCCTCTATCTTTTCTTTGTCTTGTGTTTTCCTTTTGGGGATGACGCAAGGAATCGAGACACTTAGGTCTCTTCCATATTGACACAAGAACATTGTATTTGGGGAATGATGACAGTTTCAAGCTCTTTGAAAATATTGTAGCAAGAACATACTAACCCCAAATCCATAGATCCCTCATGTGTTTGGAGTTTTATTTTAGGGGCAACCCCTTCCTTTGCATGATGTATCTTTATTTGGAAACATATTATTTGGTATAGGGATTTCCAAATAAGCTCTCATGTCTTCTTTATTGTTAGCATTTATCATTTTCTACTTTAAAATAATTGCTCACAACATGGTGTTTAGAAAATTATTTAAAGTGGGGGCATACATTGGCATTATTCTTTTGAATTTTCATTTCATGTTTCATTGTGTAGTCTTCTTACTTCATGTGATGTGCCTTTTTCTTTGTGGCAACATCAAGTATTATGTTCCTCAAGAGTGTGATCTCTCTTAGTATATTATATTCCTCTTGGTGGCTTGATACGACACAATGCATCCCATAAGTTTTGAATTTTGTATTCTTCAATTGGTCCTCTCTTGGAGACATTAGGCACAATTTCCCCTAAGATAAGACCTTACATGAACTAAGCGAGACTTCTTTGAACGTTCCTTACACTATTTTGGCATTTACAATTTTGGTTATATGGCCACCTTTCATAACACACTATGCATGCTTGTGGAGCCATCTTGTTTTTTCATGAGTTCCAAGCATACAAAACTTTTCTTGCCTCATGAAGATCGAAGATCATTATTGTGTGGTACCTTATCAAAGTTATTAGGAGGTATAGCTTTGGTCTAGTTGTATGGGAAGTCGAACTAAGGCATGACTTTCCCATAGCCACTCATTTGTTTACGTGAGCGCATACCGACCACATGTGTATGTGTCTCACCTTTTGGATACTCACCTAGTGGACATCCTAGAGTTTCATTTCCTCAGAGTGAGCATGCATTTTTGGACAAACATCATAGATCTAATCCACAACATGTGGGATAAACAGTCAAAGCTTGATCCACCCCTTTTCTATTTTCTTTTTTCTTTTTTTTATGTCTTTGGCAGTGCATGATTGTACCTTATTGTTTTTCCTTATATCATTTTCATTTGTGTTATTTTGTGATTATGTTGGTTTTCCATAGGATCATGATCCTGTGGGCTTGATCATCCCTCTTGATTGTTGTCATCCTATCTTACCGGAATTGGTGCACTTGAACCCCTCTTGATGTGATTTTTTCTACTTTAGTGTGAGTTTGAAGCAAGTTCCTCCTCTCACTAAAGTGGGGGCTAAATGTGGCAATATAAAATGTATCCCTCTATGTTTTCATGCTTGTTTGGGCCCTCCCTATTAAATTGAGCTTAATGTTGCCTTGATTTAGTGTTTTAATGTGTTTAACACATTCACATTAGGTCTTGGGCCCTTGTAAGCTAAATGAAATTAATTGTACCTTAATTAAGGTGTTGTAAATTTTTGTACCACACTTTCACACTAATATAGGGTTTTCATTATTAATTGGGCTTCTTTATGCTTTAATTGGCCTTATTTTGGACCCACAAGCTTTAATTAATGCATCTTTTTGAGGATAATCCTGACATAAATTACCATCCAATCATAATTCATTTCTTTTTGGATTGTATGGCCCAAATTTAGTGATTTGGGACTCATACACCAACTTGGGCGTATGGGTCCCACCTAAGTTTCAGAGCCCCGATCCTAATTTCACATAAATCTAAACATTTATTGAAACATGTGTCCCAAATCCTAGCCTAATGGGACTCATACAACACCTTGGGTGTATGAGCTTTATTTGGATTAAAATTAAATTAAATTCAAATTCTTAGTGATATTTTATTCTCCTAGATCTGATGTCGACTTGTAGTGTTGTAATTTTCAGAAATTAGACATAAACAAGTATAAATACAAGGTTATTTCACTCATTTTTCACCTATCAAGTTGATTAATCATCCCAATAGAAAATTGGTGATTACAAGAGCATTCAAGAGTGATTATCAAGTGTTTTGGAGTATTATTCAAGTATCAAGCATCATGTCAAAGCCATCATGCATTATGTTTGTTTTTGAGCTAACAATTATGATGTAGGGTTTCATGATTCAAGAAAGATTTAAATTCAAGATCTATTACATTCAAGCAAGATTCAAGATCTACATCCATTGGATCCATCTCATACATGTTTGCAACACTCTATTTCTAGGGTTTGGTGAGTTGCAACATTACATTTTGTTCATCATTCCTCATTTCCATTTGATTTCATTACAAGGTTTGAATACCAAAATGGGGTTTGACCAAGGAAAACTCCTTTCCACTAACAAAACAACATTTTCCCCTCTCTTTAGTGTGTAACTTGCAGATCTAGGTTGAAAACCCTCTAAGGAGCAAGATTGGAAAGAAGTTGCCAAGTGAGTAAAGTTGTCAAAGTGGTCACCTTGTTTAGAAGATCATTAAAAGGAATATATAGAGTAGAATTTGATAGTTCAGATCCAAAAAATAGGTTGAGAAGATAGAGAAAAGGTCGAAGAGAAGATTCAAGTCCTAATTCTCTAAAAAAATCCAAGCAGGACTGATACACCACTTATGGCGTATGATTCCTTGTATAGTCAAGTTTCTAGATTTCAAGTGTTTTAGAATTATCTCTGCCAGATTCCTGTTCCTACCTAGAAACCCTAACTAGGGCTAAATCACCTAAACTAGCTTTTGAGTCCTAGTAGACATTAAATTCAACATTTATAGCATTTCAGGTCTTTAATCAAGTTTCTACAAGTTTCTAGGTGCCCCTCTACATTTTTCTAGTTTTCTAAATTTTTTTGCATACATTTCTAGGTCATTTAGTGAAGCTTTGCATATCACTAGTTTTTGCATGTTACTAGTCTTTTCAAGCCCTATCTTGGTGGTGAAAACCTCTTTACTCATTAATCAGACCCTAGGACATCCCTATTGCAAATCTCTTTCTGCCTTTCTACATTTGAATTGAGATCTCTAGGGTTTCCTTGAATGAAACAAGATAGCGAAATAGGAGGAGCCCTATCTCTTCAAAGATAGAAACCCTCTTCCCATTTTTGATCATTCAGAATCAAAGTAATAAGGGAGTTGGAAGTGTTATTATCATGTTTAACTTTTGATTTATAACTTCATTCATCTGCTTCAATTGTGTATATCATGTTGTTGCATTCAAATTTCATCTCACAATGAAGAGTAGATGAGATTCCTTTCATAGCATGAATCCATGGTCTCCCTAGGAGAAGGCTCTATGAAAGAGGTTATGGCATGATATAGATATGGGTAGGAAAAACTATAGGTCCAACCTCAAATTATAGGTTATGTGATCATTCATAATTGTTTCCTATTAACATTGTCAAAGCCACAAATATTAGCATCATTAAGTTGAATAAGCCTCGTGTCCACACCAATTTTATCTAGGAGGCCAATGCTACAAACATTAAGACCTACTCCATTGTCTATGAGAGTGTGCCTAACTGTGGTTTCATTAATGATCACCTTTATCATTGAAGCTTCATTTTTATTTTCAATCTCAATCAAGGGTTATTCATGTTTAAGGAATGTTATTTCTGACTTTGTCACTTGCATATAATCAAAGGAGGTTGCTACATCATTCATCTTTATAGAAAATTGGATATCATTCTTCTACAAAAATTCTTGGACCATTTGATTGTATCTAGGTGATATGTGAATAGAATACCATAAGGATGGGGAGCACTGGGAAAAATAGCTTGAGGCAATGGTAATTTTTTGGAAAATGTGTCTCAACCTTGCAATTATATACTATTTTATTGATAGGATGTATGTTGGTATGTGGTGATTGATCATGCAAGTACTATACACTTGTAATAAGAAGTGGTGTTCGGGGCAATGCCCTAAAAAAAATTTCACTGACACATCAATTTTTTTTCCCACTGACACGTCAAGGTTTTTCCATTAACACATCAAATAAAAAATGACCTTGTAAAACCATAAGTATAGTAGGTTCTAAAAATCTTGTTATAAGCAGGTGGGATGTATGTAGATGGTGGTGTATTTTAAGAGTCTGATAGTGGTCATGGTGTCTCTTGATCTCTGGTGGTTATTCTCCTGTGAGAAGCTTGCTCTACAAGTATATTGTAATCTTTTGATTTCTAAATAATATATTGGGCAACTTTTGGAGTGTGGAGTTTTCTCTCGAAAGGGTTTTCCCCACATAAATCATTGTGTTGTGGTATGCATGATACTTGTGTTTATTTTTGTTTAAGTTTTTGTAACTGTTAAAGATCTATTAATTTTTTGCATTATTCTCCTCTCAAGGTTAGTGTAGGAAGTTGTTTCACTACCTTATATTCCTTACAAGTGGTATTAGACTTTGATCACCTTTGGTTTTAGTTGTGGGTTGTTTGGATTTTTTTAACTAATCCATATTTGAGTGGGAGCTTGTGCAGAAGACACTTTGTGATCTTATTACAAGAATTTTTAGATGGCAAGTTCATCAGGGAGAATAGAGGTGAAGAAATTTTTTGGAAATAATTTTGAGATGTGGAAGCTAAAGATGGAGGATCTATTGATGGATCGAGATCTACAGGATGTTGTTGATGAGAATGTTTCAAGGCCTATAGATCCTACTCAAGCTTCTCAATATGATGTTCTAGACTGTAAAGCCAAGGGTCTAATCATATTGTGCTTGGAATACTTTGTTTTAATTAATGTCTATGAAGAGACTTCTGGACACAAACTATGGAAGAAGTTTGGTGAGATGTATCAGGCCTTTTAGTGAATAATATTTTCTTGAGGAAGAAGTTGTATTCCTTGAGAATGGAAGAGGGTGGATAAAAGACAAAACACCTAGAAGCATTCAATATGTTGGTGGCTCAATTGGCATCAGTTAGTGTCAAAATGGATGAGGAGGTGAAATGTCAGATATTGCTTTGTTCTTTACCTGATTCATGGGATTCTCTTGTTATCGCTAGTGGGAGTAGTTATCTTATATTGAAGGCTAAATATGGTGGGTTCTTTTCTTTCTAAAGAGATGAGGAGGAAGGTATTCATCACTTCCAAGGAGGCCCTAATTTTTGTGTGGAAGACATAAGGAAAAATCCAAGAAGAATGAGAAGTGTAAAAAATCCAAGTCCAAGGGGAGATCTAAATCTCCTAGAGATTCCAAAGTTATTTGTTGGAACTGTGGTAAGCTTGGACATGTTCATAAGGAATGCAAAGAAGAAAAGAAGAAAAAGAAGAAATTTGATTCTGATTCCAAGTTTGAGAAGGAATATGGTGACGCATTCATTGCAGCTTTGGCAACTCGTGTAGGTAATGATGCATGGTTAATTGACTCTGGTGCATCTTTTCATATGAACTTTAATAGAGATTAGTTTTGTGAATATGAAGAATTTAATGGAGGTAAGGTGTACTTGGGTGATGATTCTCATTTATAAATTGTTTTTCATGGTAAATTTAAAATTAGGTTTCCTGATGGTAGAACAAAAAGGATTAATGGTGTGTTGCATATCCCTGGATTAGCACGAAATTTGTTATCTATAAGAAAACTAATAGATGTGGGTGTGCAAGTAGTATTTTCTGATGTAGGATGCAAGATGGTTAGAGGTGCTATGGTGATTGCTAGAGGTGTTAGATATGGGACATTTTATAAGCTTGATGCATGCACTATTAAGAGCAATAGTACTTTTGTGAAAAGAAAGTTTGTAGAAGAAGTGAGGGTTTCATCTTTAGTAGATGGTCATGGATTTTGGGTACCCAAGGGCTCTCTTTTTTCTGAGACAAAGTTACCTGTAGAGAAAACTATGCTATGGCACCAGAGACATGGCCAGATTGGAGAAAAGGGTCTAAGGACCTTAAAAATAAAAACCTTGTTGAACATTTTTCTGCTTGTAATCTTGAATTTGATTTCTGTGAGCATTTCATTTATGGAAAACAAAACCACATTCAGTTTTACTCAAGTTCTCATAAATCTTGTGGTGTATTGGATCTTATTCATTCTAATGTATTTGGTCTTGTAGATGTTCCTTCAATTGGTAAATCCTCATATAATGTTTCATTTATTGATGATTATAGTAGGACATGGGTATATTTTGTAAAGAGAAAATTTGAAGCTTTTAGTTGATTTAAAGAATTTAAAGCAATGGTTGAGTTGCAAACTAGAAAGAAAATAATTTTTTTGAGGACTAATAATGGCGGTGAATTTTTCTCTAATGATTTTGATAGATTATGTAAAGATTGTGGTATTCATAGACAGAAGACAACTCTATATTCTCCACAAAAGAATGGAGTTGTAGAAAGAATGAACAAGACACTAATGGAGAAGGATAAGAGTATGTTGAGTGGTGCTAACCTAGAACAAAGGTTTTGGGATGAAGCTATTACCACTTCCTATTACCTAATTAGCAGGTCTCCTACATTAGCTCTTGTTGATAAGACACCTATAGAGGCATGGTCATGTTGCAATCCTTCATTAAGACATCTTAGAGTTTTTGGTTGCGAGGCATATGCACATGTTCCAAAGGAGAAGCAAACAAAGTAGGAGAATAAAGTTGTGAAATGTGTCTTCATAGAATATAGTTATGGTGTGAAAGGATACAAGCTTTGGGATCCTATTGCACATAAGGTAATATAGTGTAGAAGTGTTATTTTTAGAGAAACTAAGCCTTCTCCTATTACATTGCAACCAAAACTAAGTAAATAGGAAGATGTGATTCAATTTCCTTCCACACTTGAGAAAGTTGAATCGAGGCCCAAGGATAGACAAGAAGTTGAGGAGAGCTCATCTAGCTCTGGATCTTCAGAAGAGGAGGAAGAACCTCCAACTTGGCTTGTTTGTAGGTCTACAAGGCATATACAACAACCTAAAAGGTATTCACCTAATGATTGGAGATGTATTTTTGCTTTGAATACTGACATGGATGAACCCAGATTTGTAGAAGAGGCACTAGGTATGAATGATGTAGAATCCCAGAAGATTGCTATGGATGAAGAAATGGCATCTTTGAAAAAGAATGTTGTATGGGATCTTGTACCATTTCCTGAAGGACAAAAACATGTTGGTTGTAAATGGGTGTTCAATAAAATAATTGGTTTAGATGGAGGTATTGAGAAGTATAAAGCAATGTTAGTTGTGAAGGGTTACTCTCAAGTTGAGGGTGTTGATTATGATGAGATATTTTCTCCTGTTACAAAATGACATCCATTAGATTTTTGCTTTCTATTGTTGTTGCTTATGATTTAGAGGTTGAGCAAATGGATGTGAAAACTTCTTTCTTTCATGGTGATTTGAGGAGGATATTTATATGACATGACCAGAGCACTATGTGGTGAAAGGTAAAAGTAAGTTGGTTTGCAAATTGAAGAAATCTTTGTATGGCTTAAAACAGAGTCCTAGGATGTGGTACCAGAAATTTGATACATATGTGTTGAGTTTGGGATTTGAGTGTTCTAAATCAGATCATTGTACATATTATAAAATTGATGATGACCGTTTCCTATTTATTGCATTATATGTTGATGATATGTTATTTATTGGTAGAGGGAAATGTATGATTTCATAATTAAAATCTAAACTTCTTGTTAAATTTGAAATGAAAGATCTTGGTGCAGCTAAACACATTCTTGGGATGAAAATTAAAAGAGATAGATTCAACAAAAAGTTATTGCTTGGCCAAAGAAAGTATGTCAACTCAATTTTACAAAGGTTTGATATGCATGATTGTAGACCATTGGTTGTTCATATTTCACTTGGAACAAAGTTATCTATTTTAGATTGTCTAACATCTCCATTAGATATGGAAGACATGAGCAAAGTTCCTTACCAGAGTGCACTTGGAAGTTCAATGTATGCTATGGTTTGTACTAGACTATAAATTTCCAAAGCAGTGGGAGTTCTTTCCAAATATATGTCTAATACTAGTAGAGTTCATTGGGATGCAGTTAAAAGAGTCTTTAGATATTTTCACGGTAACTCAGATTATTCCTTATGTTATTATAGTAATATGACTGAAGACAAGATTTCCCTTGATTTTCATGGTTATGTGGATTCAGACTGGGCAGGGGATGTTGATAGTAGAAGATCCACCAGTGCTTATGTGTTTACTTTATTTTTTGGTGCAATTAATTGGATGAGTAAGCGATAGGCTATGGTTGCTTTTTCCACTACTGAAGTAGACTATATGGAAACTACTCATGCTTGTAAAGAATCCATTTGGCTTAAGAGACTGTGTTTAGATATTAGAATAAAACAAGGTGTAGTGAAAATTTATTGTGATAATCAGAGTGTGATATGTCTAGCCAAGAACCCAATGTTTCATGCCAAGACCAAGCACATTGATGTACAGTATTATTTTGTTAGAGATATGGTTGAAGATGGCAGGGTGAAGTTGGTTAAGGTAGAAAATTTGATGAATTTTATTGATTCTTTAACTAAGCCTGTGAGCATAGAGAAGTTCAAATGATGTTTAGAGACTATGGACCTTTTGGGTCCTAGCAATTAGAGATGATGGTGAAACCCTTCTATTGTCCTTGCAAGGGGTTTGACAAGTGGGAGATTTGTCGGTGATTGATCATGCAAATATTGTACACTCGTAACAAGACATGGGGTTTGGGGCAACGCCCTGAAAAAAAATTCACTAACATTTCAATATTTTTTCCCACTGACACGTCAAGGTTTTTTATCATTAACACGTCAAGGTTTTTTCTCACTAACATGTCAAAGTTTTTCTATTAACACATCAAATGAAAAACAACCTTGTAAATTCCCTAATTCTAGTAGGTTCCAAAAATCTTGTTAGAAGCGAGTGGGATGTATGTGGATGGTGGTGTATTATGAGAGTCTGATAGTGGTCATGGTGTCTCTTGATCTTTGGTGGTGATACTCTTGTGAGAAGCTTGCTCTACAAGTATATTGCAATCTTTTGATTTCTGAATAACATAATGGGTGCTTTTGGAGTGTGGGGTTTTTTCTCCGGAAAGGGTTTTCCTCATGTAAATCATTATGTTGTGGTATGCATGATACTTGTGCTTATTTTAAAAAAAAAAATTGTAACTGTTAAAGATCTATTAAATTTTTGCATTATTCTTCGCTCAAGGCTAGTGTAGGAAGTTTTTCAGCTACCTTGTCTTCCTTACAGTAATGAGGCATGAATGGTTTGAGGTTGCATATTGTTCCATGTATTGTATACATGTGAGCAATAGTATTGTAACTCAGTTGATACAAAACATTGTTATTAACAAGTTGCATTGTAAATTTCAAGATATCTCCTAGTTTTAATGGTTTTTTTTAAGATGGTTCTATGATGGGAGGTGACTTAGGAGGCTTGCTAATTAAAGGAGATCCAATTTGTGTAGCCATAAACTCAACTAAGTTACCTATATTAACTTCTATTGAGGGGGGATCTTCATCTATACCATCCATCTTAGTGTTTTTTGACAAAAATGTAGCATTAGAAGAGGGACAAATAAGATTCTCAATAATTGGGTCTTCCATCACCAATATACCTTTGTCACAAGTAGGAGAGGTATCAAAAGAAGAGAAACTATGATTTCCATGACTATCTATGATTGCATCCTCTTGTTTAACCATATATGTTCCCAAGTAGAAGGGGTAAGAGAAGAGAAACAAATAATATTCTCATAACTCTCATTGATTGGATCTTCTAACACCAAAATATCTTCTTCACAAATAAGAGAGATATTGGGAGAAGAACAAACTTGATTGTCATGATTTTCCAAGATTGTATTCTATTTTACTAAGACATTCTCATAAATGGGAGAGATGAACTTTTTCTTGTCATGCTTAGAAAGGTAAAATACTAACATTGTGTGCCCAAAAATGAAAAGTACTTTCATCCATCTTATGCAATGCTTCAAGAATATAAACAATGTGTATCCAAAAATCAAAAGTACTTTTATCCAACTTATGCAAAGCGTCAATAATATAAACAATGCATATCCAAAAATGAAAAGTACTTTTATCCAGCTTATGCAAAGCTTCAAGAATGTAAATATTGTGTATCCAAAAGTCAAAAGTACTTTTATCCATATTATTCAAAGTTTCAAGAATGTAAAAAAATTTAAATCTAATGATTTTTGTTCTGAAATAATTTTGGAATGATTAAAAATGGCTACACTAAATGGATGTTTAAACCTAGATGCATAAAACAAAAATTCTTGAAACTTTCCAAACTAATACTATAGGTTACTAGCAGGCCTAGGAAGTGTAAAAACCACAAAAAAGCTCAGAAAAGTTGGTTTTTGTAGGCCTTGAAGGACTCATTCACCTAGGGGCGAATGGGTCCTTGTATAGGATTTTTTTTAAATAAAAATACAAATTTTAAGTGATTATATGTGTTCTCTATTCCAGGTCTCAAACTGGTATTTCTGTAATAGAATTTTCTAGAATTTGATGACCTAATGCAAGTAAAATTAATGACAAATGATGAGCTATATGACACTTTTTGAAATGCAATTTTGACTCAATTTTTGAATGTGACTGATTGAACATACACTAATATGCAAGTACTATGCAAAATTAGTCTAGCATTATGTAATTTTTGTTGAAATTTCATATTTAAAATGAATGCAAAATGCAAGTTTTCATCTAAAATTCAATACAATTTTAAGCCAAATTTAGGAACCCTAAATACAATGAATTACTTCAAATCCTAGATATAGGGCTTAAATGTTCTCCAAATAAGAATTTATAATGTTCAAATATTCAAGTTCGCCAAAATGAAACATAGAAAAATAGGTGGATTGACCAAATTACGGTTGATAAACCACTTAGGGAACTTATTTCTCTTTGATTTCATTAGGAAATGAGATCCAGACAATGAAATACTTACAACCTTTAGGTGAATCAATCCAAAGTGTGAATCTACAAATTTCCTTTTTTTGCAAGGATGGGGGTCTAGGTCACTTTGGGGAGAAAGATTAAAAATAGCAAATCAACTCCAAAATGTACTCTATAACTTGGATTTAATAGAATAAGCTCAATACTGATAGAACCTACAATTTTTTTGTCAAATATTGAAGAGATAAATGTTGAGTTCCTCTCACAAAATGGTGATTTTGGAAGTTGTCTGAGGACTCATTCACCCTATGGGGAATTGTTCTTAGGTAGGGCTCTTCAAAATCTATTTCTGGGTCCTCTACTCTTATGTCTGTACTTTCACAATCAGACATTTAGAAATAAATTTGGGATTTGAGTTTCCATGAGATGACAAAAAAGGTGACAAATTTTCAATTTTGCACTTTTGAGATATTCAACTTTTCTTCAACTTGCAAATCTACAACACATAAAGAGAGGGGGAAAGTGTTTGTTTTTGGTGAATAGGGGTTTGCCTTGGTCAAACCTCATTTTAGTAATTAAACCTCGAAATGAAATAAAATAGCATGGAAGGGATGATGAATGAACAACTTGGTCACAACTCACCAAACCCTTGGATGAACCTTTGAAGGACTAAAATCTTGATGTTGATCTTGCATGAAATGGATTCAATGGATGTGGATCTTGATACTTGAATCTTGCTTTGAATCGTTGACTTGAATGCTTGGATTAGATCTTGAAACCTACATCACAATGTGAGCTCCAAAAAAATGTATGATACAAGAAGACTTTGACATGACAATTGGATCTTGATTTCTACAATAAATCTACTCTTGAATGCCTTGAAATTCTCTTGATCATCAACTTTTCTATAGAAATTCTCACTTCAAATTGCTAGGTGAAACAGTGAAATAACCTTATATTTATAGGTATGTATCCTTAATTTCCTAAAATTCAAATATCACAAGCCAACATCTGAATATAGATTTGAATATCTTAAAATACCACCAAAAACATAATTTAAATTAGGATCCTAAGTCTAAGTGAGGACCCATTCGCTCATGGGAAATGGATCTTAGGTCACTCACCTAAGACACACATTTCTCAATGAGAAGTGTTAAGGAATTAATGAATGTCAAGTTTCCTCTTTAGAAAATGTGATTAATTAGGCTTGGATTTGAATTAAAGGGGCCAATTAAGGAAAATTAACCTCAATTAGTTAAGGGATCCCTAAATAAGTGTGTAAGTGTAAAGGGGTACACTTTACAACACCAAAAATAAGGCACAATTAAGTCCTTTTTAATTAATACATCCCTAAACTTAATGTGAATATGTAAAATACATGTTACAACACTAAATTAAGGCATAATTAAGTTCATTTTAATATGAATTCCAAATTAAGTGTGAAATTTTAAAAGGGATACATTTTTCTACACTATAAATGGTAACCCATGGTAGAGGTTAAAGAAGAGAAACACTATTTGGGAATGAGAGTATAATTAAATAAAAAACACAATTCGAAAGGCCTTATATCATTGGACATAATGTTTGACAATGTTGATTGCTATAAGAGTAGGAATAAGTCAATTGAGGATAGTAAGATAAGGAAGAAAATATTGAAGGTGTAAAGCTAGTCATAGAGACAACTCCAAAAATTATCTAGATGGGTAGGAAGTTGAAGCCAACAAAAAAGTAGATGTTGATAGCCTTGCTAAGGAAAATTGAGATTTTTTGTATGTTCATATGATAAACTTAAATATTATAGGTAGGATTTATTTCAACACACTATTACCCTCCAAACATATGCAAAATCTTTAAAACAAAATTGAATACCTATTAACCCAACAATTTATTCACAAATACAAAAGGAGTTATTAAAGCTAAAAGAGGGACACATTATCAAACCTATTAGGAATTTTGAATGGGTTTAAAATCACATCTTGAAGATAAAAAGAATGAGAAGATAATATTGTATGAAAATTTTAGAAATCTAAATATGAAGTCTCTCAAGAAAAACTACCCTCTCCCAAGCATGGAACATTTATTACAAAAGGTTACTAGATCATAACTAATGTCCATTATGGATGGATTCTTGGGATACAACCAAGTGGTGGTCAAGGAGTTAGAGAAAAAAAAGCTAGAATTTACTACTCCTTGGGGTATCTATGTGTGCATGAGGATACCATTTAGTCTAAATAATCTAGATTCTACCTTCGAAAGGGAAATAGATGTTTCCCTTTTTGGTCATATTAATAAGATCATGGTTATCTATTATTATGACATCACTACTTAATCCAAAGAAAGAGGTGACCATTGTAAATACTTGGATTTTATTTTCAAAAGGTGTTTAGAATATGGGATTTTTTAAATCCCAAGAAATGCATATTTTGTGTTGAATAAGGAAAATTATTAAGGAACATTATGTTAAAGGAGGGGGTGAGGTTAGCTCAAGAACATGTTAAATCAATTAATCTCATCCATCAACCTAAATTTGTGAAGGAAATGTAGTCCTTTAGGAAGATCAACAACTTGTGAAGGTTTGTGTCAAATTTTACTAAGAACTCAAAGGCCATCTCCAAAATGCTAAAGAAAGAATAATCAATTGTATAGAGTGAGGATATAGTTGAATAATTCAAAAACATAAAAGAGGAGCTCTCAAAGAGGTATCATTTTTGGTAATTTTGGAGACTATTATGAACCATTCTAGCTATTCTCTTATGCTTCCTTTTATATCATTGCTACTATTTTTCCTTAGAAGAACAAATAAGGATATGAGAACCCCATTTTAATCTTTATCAAATGTTACAAAATACTAAGTTTAAGTACTCAACTATGGAGAAGCATACATATTCTCTTGTAAAAGACAAAAAAAATAATTCATATCTCATAGGTACAAAATCTATTTCATATGTGCCACACATAGCAGTGAAGGATATTTTCAATCAACAAGGAGGCCAAGGTAATTTAGGTGTAGATGGGTCAATAAAATATAAGAGTATGACATGGAGGTTCAATTTACAAAGTTGGTTAGAGGTAAAGTACTAGCTAAGCTAATGGAAAATGCTAACTTGGAGATAGTTGATGTAAACAAGGTAAATCTAGTGGTGTCTCTAGCTCATGCCATTTGAGAGATAATTATTGGTATAAGAATATAGTCTTCTATTTATAAAAAATGAATTTCCCACCCAAGATGAATGAAAACCAACAAAGAGAATTGAATTTGTAGTCATGTGTATACTAAAATAAAATAATTTAATGTAGAGAAATCATGATGGGTTGCTACTTAAATGTATAAACTAGGTACAAACTAACAAAAGAATGAATGAGTGTCACCATGGTGTTTTGGAGTACACTTCAAATCTAATTTAATATTTCCCATAATATCCTAAGGGTGGGATATTAGTGGCCCACCTTGTTAAAGGATGCGGCTAAAATGGTATAAAAATGTGATGCTTTCCAGAGTTTTTCTAATAAGCTAAAGTTTCTAGGTGCACTTCCCCTCACAACAGTCATAATTGAATATCCTTTTTAGTAGTGGGGGTTAGACTTTATTGGATATATCTATGAAAGACCTACCAATGGTTATAAATGGATTATTGTAGCCACCCTCTACTTCACCAAGTGGTTTAAGGAAATTCCAACCTACAATACTATATCTAAGGTGGTAGTAGACTTGCTAATCAATAATATAATAACTAGTTTTGGTGTCCCTATAAGGATTATTTCTTATAATTATGTGCCTTTTAAATCTTAGGATATGTTGAATGTCTTCTAAGTTGAGATTAATCTAATACACTTCTTCCCCTTATCATCCTTGGAGCAAAAGACAGGTTGAATCCAACAATAAAAGACTCATGAAGATTATAAGAAGGAAATTAGACATGAATAAGAAGATATGGGATGATAATTTGAAATGTGGCATTGGGAGATAGGATAACTTTTCAAGAGTCTTTAGTAAAATATTGTTTGATTTGACCTATATGGACTAGAAGCTAGAATGTGGATTATTTTATAGTTTCATGTTTATGAGATATTACATGGTATTGAACAGGAACTAAATAATGCAATCTCTCATTTGGCCCTAGAATATATGGAGCTAGATAAAACTAGGAGAGATACATATGAAAAGATACAAAAATAAGTAATGAAACATATTTTTGATAAGAATAATTTCAAATTCTTGGATTGATGATATGGTCCACTTATGGAATGCTAAGTTATAGAACAAAACATATCATAGGAATTTTGAACCTTTATGTCTTGGGTCATATGAGATCACTAAGAGGCATGATTTGAAACATTGTATTGTCTCAAAAATTTAGCTAGAGAACTTTGTTGGCCCATAGTTGTCGTTGAACCAAAAGATCGACCTATTAATGCCCGATACAACTGCTAGAGTTAACGGATCCACAGGATGCGGTTAGTCCATGTCACGAATCCTGAGGGGAGCGCTAACCATCTTCCAACAAACTCCCCCTCAGTGTTACCCGAGGGGATTCGAACCCGACATCTTTGGCTCTAATACCAATTGTTGGCCCACAGTCGTCATTGCACCAAAAGATCGACCTGTTAATGCCCAATACAACTGCTAGAGTTAACGGATCCACGAGAGGCGATTAGTCCATGTCATGAATCCTGAGGGGAGCGCTGACCATCTGCCAACAAACTCATGGAGTTTCTGTAGTACCCCTCTGCTTTTGGTCCTTCGCGACATGTGAGTAAGTGGTTTATTTGTGACTTGTGAGGGCATGTTGTTTTGTGGATTAATGTTGTTTCTTATATAACTGGTATTGAGATTTAATATACATTTATATTTAACGATACAGACCGTATTTCTAATTTACTATATATCCTTGTTGATTGAAGAATTTTGTTATAGTTCAATTTGGAACTAAAGGTTAGAGAGAGTGTTATTGTTTTTTTTTTTCTTCTAAAGATTTGTGTGCTTGAAGTATTATTTTAAATAAAGATGTTATACATTTGTTACATATAATTATCCTTTCATTATACAACATTTTAAGAGGTCAATATAATTTGGAGAGTATATTCAGTCCCTTATTTTTGTGATTCATTGGTAATCTACCACACTAGATATAAGAGCCCCTGGTGTAGTTATAGAAGATTAAGAATAAGTCATGGATGTCTAATGATATCCATGGTTAAAATAATTATCAAGGGTTCTATTAAACATTCTAATATTTACACATACTTGCTTCTTAGTTTGATTCAAGGAAATATTTATATAATATTATGACTCCAACAATACTTGCAATTTGTTACATCTTTA
The DNA here is from genome assembly GCA_007258455.2 of Sequoia sempervirens. Taxonomy (NCBI): domain Eukaryota; kingdom Viridiplantae; phylum Streptophyta; class Pinopsida; order Cupressales; family Cupressaceae; genus Sequoia; species Sequoia sempervirens. The sequence continues at coordinate 208,875 of VDFB02020836.1, forward strand.
TTATAATATATTACCCTTTTGTCTTTGTTAAGAATAGAGTTACTATCTTGAAAAGAATTGTCCTATAATACCAAAATGAGATTAGTTATTTTGTGATTCATTGGCATAAACATTATAAATATTAAAATAAATATCGATATGCCATCATCATTATCATATTCATTAATGATATTAATAATGTAAATAGAACGTACACTCAAGTAGTAATACCATAATAGGTGAGTAGAGATATTAGTATTATGCTAAAATTGGAGGAATTAATAGTAATATTATATAAATATTATTAATAATACGACTATGATAATAACGTTAAAGGTTATTGTTATAAGGACAACAATAGTTTTAATGCTAAGTAAAAAATGGAAGGCTAATAATACTATGTATGTCACGTTAATATTTCAAGAGGGAGTATTATATAATGTAATCTAAGGGGTAATATTATAGTCGAAAGAAATTTTAATAACTGGTTGTTAAGACGGTAAATGATGGGATTCATATTGTGAAAAGATATTAATGTAGGGTGAAGTATGGGGTTTATAACGATATTAATATTAAAGTAAAGTAATAACTCTCTTAGTGGTATTGATATTGAGATTTAAGGCTATTAATAGTGTTTTTAAATAGCAAATTTAATAATTATGATTATAGAATAATTATACTAATGATTGCGAGTATCAAAATAAAATAAAATAAAAAACTTGTGTTAGCGAGAATCATAAGTTAAAACCACCAGAATAACCATTACATCTAAGACTTCCAATAAATTCAATAATTATCGAGTAACACAGACGATTTTGTGAGAGCGATGTTAGGAAAGTATTAGCGGTAGTTCACAAAGTTAATAAATATCCATTTAAAACAATTGTTTTGTGACATCGATGAGGTTATGGTAACCTTATCATCCCCTGAACAATAATAATAAGTATTGAGGTCGATGGAGCATTTATGCTGGGCAAGGGTGGCGTGGTGTCTGGGGTGAAAAGAAAAAAAAAGAGGGATTTGATTTAATACCTAATAGAAAATTGTATCTTGCATTTGTTGCACAGAGATGAGACCACATTTGTTTGATTCATTCTGTCTTTAGTACACGTGACTGGTCTGGGCATCCACATTGGGGATTATTATTTTGATGCATATCCGGATAGCCATTACGTTGGAGGAATAACGACATTTCTCCGGGGGTACAACACTTTCCTGCTGAGGGAATTTGCTGGGGAGTTTCAAAAGTCTTTTTAATAAATCAATATTTGGGATAGAGGGTTTTGTTTTTGGGAGTGGGCATTCACCCACGTTGCAGAAGGGGATACCACAACTTGCTGGAAGTTGGATGACCACGTTGCAGATATACATGGAGTTTTGGCACATTGCAGTGGAGTTGGAGGTTTATTTTTGGAGCCCATTAAAGCTACCCGTGTTGCTGGAATTGTGCATGTTTCCTCATTTTCTAACAGGTATGTCTCTGTTTGCTAAAGATGAGGTTTTGCTGAAGTTTCCTGTTAAATACAAGAGTTCATAGAGCATTGAAAGAGTAGTTCGAGGCTTTAAATGACAGACACTATGAAGATTTAAGTTTCTTCACGAGCATTAATGGGTCAAATAGAGTATTCATTAACTTCCATTTAATTTTGGTTTACCCTCATTGATAGATGTCAAGTTATCTCTGCTACATGGTACAATGTTTGTCAAATGAGTGATGGTGAGGTTGAAGAAGCTCGTTTCTTTGGACGGTTTTTCTTTATCACTGGTGTGTTGTTCTGTTGATTATTATTACTTAGAATTGTTGAGACACTAGGTGGATTTTTTCACCATGTCTTTATGGTAGAGGTTTCTAGTAGTGTAATGATAAACCATCATAGCAATTTGTGCATGAATCCTATCTTTCCTCAGGAATGTAGAACGATAAGATTAGTCATAAGGTACCAATGCTTTAAAAAAAAAAAAGTTTCAATAGAACCTGGGAGAAGGGTATCTGATAATTTTGAAGGCTCTTTTAAAGCATTTCCTTTGATCTACTCAGCCTTCGATGGATTTCCATTCCCTCTTCTAAAGCTTCCATTTCAGCACAAGCATCAAAGATGCTAGTAAACGTCATGAAATTTGGATTTACACCTGTTAATTGCACTTGCTTGAAAATTCTAAGGCCTTTCCATCAAACCCATCTTGTGCATACTTGCAGTCATCACAGCCCCCTAGATGATATGTTTTTTTGAGGAGTCTTGTCAAATGAATCACATGCTTCTTCTGTTAATTGTTGTGGTATTTGGCTGTACACCTGTCGATATGCCTTGCCTATGCGTCCTCATCTTGCATACATGTCTTTTGGGGCAGTTGAAACTGCAACATCTAAAAAAAGAAAAAAAAAGAAAAAATTGGCTTTTCAGCTGCCAATTGCAGTTGCTTGAAAATTTCTAAAATCCCTTCAAAAAAAAAAATTTCCTTTTTGTGCATATACTGCAATCCTCGCATTCCATGAGGCCACATTCCTTTAAGGCTTTTTTTCCAAATAGAACATGAGCCCTAGCTCTGTGCCTGCGTTTTGCATACAAGTCAAACAGGGCAATTGCAACTACAGCATCTGACAAAATTTCCCTATCCTTCTTGCTTTGATAGATGCCCATAACCGTTCCAAAGCTTTCGTTTTGGCACAGGTAGTTAGGATGCTGGCCAAGGTTGTGAAATCGGGCTTTATACCTGCCAATTGCCTTGCCTGAAATTGTTTTGTGCGAGCCTACTTTTCAGATTGTTTCATTTAGCATCACCATACTCTCCTCAAGAAGTGTCGATCCTGATGGGCCATTTTATGAGGCCACATTACAGCTGAAAGGTAGTTAATTTATTAGCAAATTAATGGCAAGTTAAAATCCACGACTAGGCTGCAAGTAATGTTTCATCTAAATTTTGGAATAGTTCAATTAATAACCTTTAAAAAGAAATCTGCATATAACTAGCATCATGTGCATGTTTAATATGAGTCTTAAGTGCCATTTAATAATCAGATTTAACAGCAAATAAAAGTGGAAGTAAACAACCACAAAGGGGCATATAAAACTAAGGTGGAAGTAAAAAGCCACAAAGGGGCATATAAAACTGAAATTATATAGTCAATAAAATGCCTTCTAAAACAACATTTAATTGTGGCAAGAAAAGCATGATTTGAGGCTCTAAAAGAGGCATTAGTTTTCTATTCATAGCATGTGATAATTGACTTCACAAATCCATTTAAGAACAGCAAATAAAGAAAGGATTAGTTTAATTAAGTAAATTAGTTCATCATTTTGTTAGAGCTGATTACTCCCTTGTTTATTTGTAAAATCTTTATGTGATTGGTTATTTAGGAGGAATGTTATTATAATTTCTTATGAATCAATGAGCAAATAACCAGATTAAGTAAATTAATTGGATGTTAGGAATGGGAGAATTAGAAAAATATTATCTTAATTGGGTAGTAATGCTGACTGATGTTATCTAGTTAAGATATATTCATTAAGATTCAAGATTCGTAAAATAGTATATATATATATACATCTGTAGTGTCGTATGATAATCTGATTTAATGCTAATATTGTATAGTTGACTCTCAACCCCTATAATGGCCTTAAGTATTATTTAAAAGGCATTTGATTTTATGAAGATAAATGTATTACATAGGTGTGTATAAATATATAAATAGGTATGCAAATAAATGCTTAATTCATTCAATTGAAAGGAAATGTTTACAAACAAATTCTCAATTATAAGGTAGGTTTGTACAAATGTATATAGTTATTAAATATCACATTATAAATTGAGAATAGATATTGAATTAAAATAATTAGAGAGGTATGAATCTAGTTCCAATAAGGTTATATGTGTGTAAAGAGGAAAATTATTTAGTGGATATGAGATTGCAATTTGAAAGTAAGGTGCTAAGATATTTTACTTATCAAAGATGAATTTTGATGTATTAAATAAGAATGTTGACTTAAAAATTAGAAGATTGTATTGTCAAGTAAACTAGAAATTTACTCCTTGAGATAAAACAATGGTCTCTTCGGATTTGCTTATTTGACGTAAGATATATTCCATTTCGTGTTTTACCTTTGGAATTTGTCTTTCTATCTATATATGAATAGATATATATAAATGTATTCCATTATAAATTAAATATTGTATCATGGTGTTAATAGAAGTATGTAGCTATATAACACATGTTTAGATTGGCGAAACTTGGTTAAATGAGTAAAGTTGGAGATCTTTTTCAATGGTGTCTTCTACTCATATTTAATACATTCTGAGTTGTAATATGCACGTTTCTATATGTAATTAAATGGTGTTGGTAATAAGATATGTTATATAAATGTTTACATGTATTTGCATTAGCTATTAAGGGTGTTGTCTTTAGAGAGGTATCTTTTATTTGTTCCGTTGTTTATTTTCAAGTTTTTAGATCAAGTAGGAATGGATTACATGTTTTACTACAATTATTATTTTGTTATTATTAAGTTAATCATGTATGTTTACATGAGGAAATTTTTTAAAAGATATTAAGGCATTAATTAAAGAGATAGTTTTAATTCGATAGTTTATAGTAAAAGTATAGTAATTCCTAAGCGGATTCTATGGATTTTCTAGATAAGGGCATTGAGAAATGATATGAGGAAAGATTGAATTAGTTATATCTACTAGTTGAAGATTTGATAAACAGGGGAATTTGATTATCTTTTGTTGTAATGGACTCCTTGATCATAATGTAATGTTTGAATTGTAAGTTTGTTGGGTAGTTAGTCATTGGGTATCATGTAAGGAGAATATTGAGGTTTCCCTTAGATGCCCTATTGGCTGAATTTACTGTTGATATTTGTAGTTGATTATGATAGCCTTGAGTGAATTTGATGATCTCGTTATGATATTGCCTCCTTTACTCTACACTTGTCGTTTTGAGTTTATGGATGTTATATAGTTATTTTGTGGTCCATGATGTGTGTCTTCCTTTGGTGATAATTCTGGTTGAGGAGATTTTATGCATTGACCTTCTTGTAGTCATATTTTGAGATGGTTGGGAACCTAAAGAGTTTTAAATTACCTTCAGTAGGAGTTTGTGGATATTTGGTGTATTAGGCTTCCAGAGGCAATGGTAAAACTTGATTTATGTTGATTTTTTCATGGTTGGACCTTTGTGATTCATTGAGCCTATTTTTGATTTTGAGTTCTTGTGGGTGGTACCTCCTTTGTTCTTGTTTTAGTGATATGGAATGGGTTTGCGAGATGGTTCTTGCCTCACATGAGTGATATGTACTCCTTTATTTTTATGTGAGACGAGGTACACCCATTGCGTGTTTTTGGTTTGGGTGCCCATAGGGAGAGTGGCTCTTCATGGGGGTCGATGCACAAAGAGGTTGTTAGGGTAACCCATGGAAGAGTTTCCTTAACAAGTGATAATTTAATTAATGAACTGGTGGGTTTTGGGTAATTAAACATTAAACAAGATTAATTATGTGCCTCACCGATACCGTAAGTGCTTTCATAGGCTAAGGATGGGATGAGAAGACCTAGTTGGTAAGATCACTGCCTTGTCCTCACAAAAGGTAAGTGGTTTTGCATGAGTCACCCTATGGAGTGGCACCTTGAGATAGGCAATCAGGATAACCATAGATGGAGGCGGCACCTTGTGATAGGTTGTCTGGATAATCCATGTAAGGCCATGCAATGACACTCTCCTATAGTACCTGTTTATTTTCCCTTGTTTGGTTGCTTCTAGAAGTGTTGTTTGTATTTGTTTGATGTTGTTTTATGTCAGTGTTGCATTAGCCTTGTCTACTTGACCTTTGTTTGGATGTGGGTCCTTCTTGTTATCTCCTAGCACGGGGGGTAGACCTTTGGGTCCACGTGGTTAGGTGGAACGTGCTATGCACCCCATTGGGTTCCCAGGTTGTGTTCGTGATGCGAAAGCGGATGCAAAGTTTCTAGAGCTTCACTTGATTGAAGATTGTTCTACGCTTTGTACCTTATTCTTCATTGATGTATTATTCTTGTACTTGAAGTACTCTTCCCGTTGTTATAAGGGAAGCATAATGTAATGTATTATTGTATCCAAGATGTCTTGTATCTATGGAAATATGCTCCACCATTGTAATATTGAACTATGAATTGAAATGTAATATAATGATGTAGGTATCGTTTTCATCTCTATTGATCATGGATGGTTGTATGTTTTCTTTATTTAATCTTGGTTCATTTGTTATTGTTATGATATGAGTTTAGTTTTCATAATGTCATTCTGTGTACCCCAGAGGACATAGTTGATATTGTAACTGTATAATTGTATTATGTAATGTATGTTCATGTTCAACTTATGTAATGTTATACTTTTTAAAAAATAAAATTGTGTGGAAATTTGTTAGTTGTAGTTGTCCTTTGGGGTTTGCACAGCGGGGCGTTACAACTTCTAGTGCCTAGTCAGCATCTAAAACATTACTTTTTTATAATTAATAGATCATTATGACTAACGAATGCATATGTTATACATTATATTTCCCCCTAATAAATCATGACCCTTTTTTGTCATGATGAGGTGTTATTGTCTAAATCCTTCTTTGTTGTGTTACTCTTTTTTATGTTCTACTCTTGGAAAATTTTCTTAGGTTCTCATTGTGCTAGTTAGTGGCATACATCCCCAACTCAAGACACTATTGGGACCCTTTAAGAAATCCATAAAATTGAGATAATTTCTTACATATTTTGTCCAATTTTTCCTTATGATATTCTTGTTCAAATCCCCATGTGTTTTCAATGTCAAGTGTTCAATGTTGAGTTTCTAGAGTTTGTGTCTTCTTATAAGTCTCTCTCTTCCTAGGGCTACAATCTAGCAAGAAAACTTAGAACCTAAGGACCAATTCTTATGCTTCCAAGGGAACTTGGAACCAAAAATCCTACTTGCAACCTTCCTCTATCTTATCAAGACTTGGGTTTGGAAATAGACTTGGGACAAAGGGATTAAGTCTAGAGGTCCCTATTCCCCATAGCGTATCATCTTAGAGTTCTAGAACTCTTGAAGACCCCCATTCCCATTCCCATACATTTCTTTACCAAGAACAAACCCTTAAGATAAATGGGAAAGGGACTAATTCTCAAGGTTCCATTCCCCCTGAGTTCCACATCTCCCTTTATCCCTATCCCCCTAAAGTATATACCTCTAAGGAAAACCCCCAAACCCTAGCACAAAGTTCCTAGTGCTAGGTCTATCGTGTTCCCTAGTCAATACAATTCCTCTTGCTTGTCCCATTCTCAATGTCAATTATAACCTCCTCTAGAACCATGATCCCTAGCTCCATCCCTTTGGTCTTATATTTTCAAGTATATCCTTAGCCTTGATCCCATAGTGCTCCCATCTATAGTCCATAATCCCTCTAAGGAATCAACCCCAAAAATTCACCTTCACTCTCCCTAATGTGTCCACTTCCACTTTCCTTCCCACTCTTTTCTCCCATCCACTCAAGTGCAACTCCCCAAGTCCTACCAAACTCAAACTCCTTCCTAGAAACTAAATTCCCAAATTTGGTTCCAAGGTATCCTAGACCCAAAAAACTATCGAAGGGCCCATCATGCCTAGAAGCCCTCAAAAATCAATCTCATCTACCCAAGGACTTTTAGATCATTATATTAATTTCAAAATTGATCTTTCAAATATTCAAAGGATTTTTTCCCACACAAAATGTGACTCTAGATGTATTTCTCAAGAGAAGATGAAGATCTCTAGCATGGACCATCATCAATGTGGTATGTTATTTTGAATGTCTAGATTTGAAGTTAGTTTCGACATGTGGAAAAAGACATAGATTTTTATACTAGTATAAATAGAATTTTATCCTTCATTTACAAGATTGATCACAAATATTTTCAGTATATTTTTTCATGTGTCAAGCATATTATAGGGTTTCAAGTGTTAAATATCTAGTTATATAGGAGGACAGTGAATTTTTGAATCAATTTCATTGTTATAATATTTAATGGGTGTTAGGCATTTAACATCTCATAGATTTTATATTTACTTTTAAAAGAATTAGTATAATTTTCTTAGATTTCCTCTTATGGCACTTGATTATATGAATAGTGTAGATTTGATAATTGTAATAGCACTTTTAAAACATTATAAAATTTGTAATGATCATCTCTTCCTTACATATGGATTCATGGATTTATGTTGTATAATATTTAATTGTTAATTATGTTTTATATTTGATAACTACTAATGAATTTTATTCTTAGATTAACTCCTTTATCTGGGGTAAAAGCAAGAAGTTGGGTCCACATATAGTAAAAGTTTCATTTTTGGAAAAAATCTCGATGAAAATGGGTACCCATTTCATAAAAAATAGGTACCCATTTAGGCTTGATCTCTTGAACCAAAATTTTAAAATGGATTCATGTTCTAAAAGGGTACCTATTTTTTAAAAAACTAGGTAACCATTCTAAAATGAGTACTCGTTCTAAAACGAGTACTCGTTCTACTTGTTTCCAATTACACTATATTTTAGAATGGGTATGTGTTTCATAAATTTTGAAGTTTGAAACCCATGACTTTGCTTTTTATTTTAGGCTTGGAAACTACCTCTTAGCCTTGGACCTGCAATTACAATATCATGAAAACATCCAAAGAAAAATTGCCTTTGCCAATATGGCTGATGATTTTTTATTTTTATTTTTATGAAATTAAAACCCATTATAGATGATGGTGTTTAGTTTTAAAATATGTAATTTTTTATGGTTGGATTTTTTTCTATTTTTAAAATAATTTATGAGGAAACTAGTCCATAAACTTGAAATGTTAGGTTTTTTTATTTTTTATTTTTTAATGTTTTGAGTTTATTGTAAAAAAATTTATATGAAATCAATCTACACACAATTATTTACACAATGAAAAAAAACCAAAACATGATTATTTTACCTCAAATTACGGTGTCCGTACATGAGGGGTTTTCAAAAATAGCATTCAAAACCAATTAAAAATCAATAAATAAACATGTATTTGCAAAAAATTAAAAAATATATATCTTCATCAATACTTAGTATAATTCACATCTTTCCTCAAAAGGAATTAGAAAAATAATTTTATTTAGGTCAAATTATGGTGTTTGTACATGTGCATGGTACGGTCCTAGAAAGGTGACTTTTAGAAAGTGGTTTTATACATGCCTATTAGAAATTAATTTTTATCATTTGGATGTTAGAATAAATTACATATTTGAAAACTAGACTCAAAATTCTACCTTTTATATTACTAAACTTTGTTAATATTTTATCTGTAAGGGCTTCAAAATCTTAGTCAAACTGTGACAAATTTTGAAAATAAGGAAAAGCACTTCTATTTTTTGAACATTTTTTGGACCCAACTTCTTGCACCTACCCTGTGAACTATGAATTTGTAACCCATTGGATAAGAATTGGTCCAATAAATGGGTGATTCAATCACACTCTTTAAACAAATAAATATTCCACCAATAGTTTAGCTTTAGTCTTGGTATGCATAGTTCATGATTTAGTAGTTAAATAAGGAACCATCTTCTAAGAATCTTATTAGATAAATCATTTTTGAAATCATATATGCTTGCCTTCATCTTGCACTTCTTGAAATGATGTCACCAACATCTATATAAGGAGTCATTTATTCAACTAATAATTCTTGAACCCAAAGACAATCTTTATGGTTGAACTCACATTGGTTACAATAAAATATAATAAAATATTATTATATTTTCTTATTTGTAATCACCTTTAATCATATTCAAGATACCTCTAGGTTACCTTGATAGACTTAAGTTAAGCCTAAAGTGTAGAAGATATTTTCCACTCTCATTAGTTAGCCTTAAGCCCTCTATATTTTGTTGATGAACCAAGTGCTTTTACCCTCTTGAAGATACCCCCTAGCCTTGAAGATGGGATGTGTTTTAAGATTTTGGAGAAATAGTTTTGGGATGGAACATCTTGACCAAGCCTAACTCCACACATATCAAGGATTCAAATTTGATCTTCATCCCACCAGTTTCATGCCCTAGCTTAAACCAATAGTGGCAATTTAGAATCATGTGTGATTTTGACCCCCAAATTCTCAAAATTGAAATTAATCGTGAGTCTAAACCAATGTGCAGACAACTAGTTGTTATCCATTGTCTTAAGCATAAAGAATTCACAATTTCATACTAGGATGTTATATAAGATGATAAAGCCTTGATTAATTTAGATATCATGAGATCACTTATTATCATTTACAACTAGAGCATTTGAAAAAGATTATTTGATCATAGAGAATATCAACTTTTGCATTCATAGGGGGGTATTTATGTATATGCATTATTATTAGTGTGTTTTGTAACATATTTAAAATCGTCAAATCAAACCAAGGGTTTGACTAAGTTAAAATTGGGGAAACTAGTTTCCTTCCTCTACCAACATAATAAACTCTATCAGTTCTATGTCAAGATTGCTAGTGACAAACACATTTATAGAGAAAATAAACAAGGTCAAAATATCGAAAAATAGCTCAAAGCTATAGGTTAGATTTAGGCCCATTGATGCAAATATTGAAATAATGAATGTGGAATTGAACTAGGATGAAGAATCATCATTGGTGTAGTCCATAAGAATTGAGATAATCATAACAAATGATTTTTAACAAACTATTCCTCATTATTATTAGAGATAAATATCATAATCCTCTTTGTTAACTTTAATAATATATTTATGTAAAATTTAAAGACTCAACTAATTAAATTAAAAAAAAAAATTATAATTATTTATTACTTCTATTTACCATAATATACTATATAAATAATCATACAAAAATATTGATTTATTTTAAACATAAATAAAAATATTGAAACTCTTAATAAATTAGTTTAGTAGTATCAAAACCTAATGAGTTGTCATCATTTGAATTCATGTCTCATGAAATAAATATGCTAAAGGACTACTCCTAATGGTAAATATTTCATTAGGAGATGAGCATTAAATATCATGCTTGGTTAATTTAGAAACAATTATATAAATGTTAAGATGCTTATAATTTAACTAATATAGCAAATTAAGTGTAAGAATTTGTTTATTCATGTAATAAATAAAATTTATTGATAGTGGCCAACAGAGGGGGCAACCTTCTATTGTAATAATATTCAAATATTACACATATTTTTTTAAATACGCACTATAATTCATAAGAGATAATATTATAGCATTACACTTTGTATGTGAGATAAGAGAAGAGAAGAAATAGAGAAGTTAAGAGAAAAAAGATAGAAGATTGAAGAAATATGAGGTAGAGGATACATAAAAATGATAGCTCCCTTGGATAATCCTTAATCTTAATATTTTTTCTATTTTCAATGTAGTTGAATGAAGTTTTTTTATGTGGCATCACAAAGATAAGAATTCTTCCATTTGACATATTGCCTAATGAGTGTGTTGGTTCAAAAAAAATTGGATCTATGATAAGTTTCATTTTTTCATCCAAGACAAGTAATTTAGTTTGGATGGTACTATTTTGATTGATCACCTTCTTTAAAAGTGAGAAATATAAGAAATTATGTATATCATTGATGAAATGTAATTCAAGATATATGTGCCACTTTTCAATAGGATCTCTTAGGGAACATAGAATATAATGTTAAACTTTTATTTCCCTTAATATTGAGAGAAGATTGTAGGTTTGGAGTCTAAGGTATACCCAATCTCTAACAACAAAATATTTCTTTGTAATATGTTGGTTAACATGTTGTTTCATATGGTTTAGAGTCAATTGGAGATTATCCTTGAGAGATACTAAGGTCTAATGTGCTTTTTGAAAGTCATCATCAACAACCCACATCGTGGTGGAAGCTAGAAGATGTCTATCAATACTCCAAATGGAATAATTGTAGAGGGTATTGAATGGAATTGTTTTGGTGATTATGTGTTATTATACTACCAATCTACTTAAAGTAGTCACTTAAACAATTTGGATTGGCTATTTTTTACAAAACATCAAAGGCACTCCTCTAAACATATTTCCATTGCCCCAATTCAACTATTTATCTGTGGATGATATAGAAAAATCATAGCAAGTAAAGTGCCTTTCATTGGACACAATAATCTTTGAAAAGCCATGGATTCTATGGAAATATCAAAGAAATATATTTACAACTTGATCCACCCTAGAGGTGGAGTGGCTAATAAATGTGTGTACAATGACTTGGTCTACAAACGAAGCGTGTAAATCTTCTAATGAAATTCATTGTAACCTAATATTGCAAATAAATAAGCAAGGTTTGAAGTAAGCTAGAAGGAAATGGGTATACTTTACTTTGTACCAATCTAGGAGCATATACAAGATTTTGTGCATTATATGTGGACTATGATCCTTTATTTAAGATTGGTCAATTTGAAGAATAAGAATGAAATTAAATAAATAATTATTAAAATAAAAAATATTTTAATTAAACCTAAAAACTATACTTTTAGTAATTTAAACTTATTCATTGAAAGTAAATTAACTACCCAAAGGAAATGTTTTGATTAAGATAAAAATGGGAAGGGCCCATACCCATTATAAGACAACCATCAAGGAAAATGGAACAAATCTCACCAAAGATGAGACAAAAAGGAAACATACAAAGACCAACAAATATTTTGACCAAAGCTAGGAACTGAAAAGAAACAAGAGGCTAGGGATACAATCCTATATAAACAGACTTAACCACTAAGTCATGAGAATGAGAATTGGAAGAGGTGGAGGAGGGACCTTTACGCCTTCTATGAATGTTGGTCCAAATGATGCTATCATTTGGACACCCAATGCAAGGGAGAATAGGGGCATCCCCCATAGGGAGACTAAGAACATCCAAGGGGGGAACATGAGAATAACCAAGAGAGCAATCTAACCCTAATAGAAACCTGGGGAAAGTAGAAGTATCTGAAGGAGTAGAAGGAGTGAACTCAATATCACCACCAAGGATAGTAGGGCAACCCAAACCCAAGCCAAGAGTAGAAGCTCCACAAAATCCTTGGGGAAGCCACCACTAGAGAGTCAAAATTTAGAACAGTTAGGAGATCATCATTTGCATCCTTCAACCAGGTTGATACACCATTTTGACACTAGAAAGAGCAAGCCAAAGATAGGTGACTAGCAAAAAAATAATAGCAGCACCTAAAGGTGACACCCTCATAGTCAATCAGTTGTCACTATGTTTGATCCCTGGTCAATAAAACCACCTCTTTGTGGAGAGGCAAAGAGAATTCAATATCCACCAAAAATTGAGCATAGGTAGAATGGTCCATAAAAGAAGTACCATCATCAATTTTCAAAAAGCGACCAATTGAGTTTACAATAGCTTCAAAGAAATTCTCCTCCCAAAACTAAAGGAGGAGATTCAGGAGTCTAACCCATATTGAACACACATTAATTGGTTTGGTAAAAGGATTGAAGGAAGAGGTCTAGGGTTTTATCATAAGAGAGTGAAATCCCCAAGCCAAAAGGTGACCCAAAACCACTCCACGGTCCTCAACAAAAGTGAATGTAGAAACAAAAAAACCCTTAGCACAAGGGAAGAGTTCAATCTTACCCAAAACTAATTTCCTCCAATGCTCCAAAACACACTTATTCAGGTTGAGGAGAGAGGGCCAAAGATTGGCAAAGTAAAAAACCAAACCAAACCTTTGATAAAAATCTTCATTCTCAATGACTTCCACCCCACAAACCACCAATGGAGAAGGTTTGGACAAGAGGTTAGGCACACCAAAGAGGGGCAAGTAGAATAAGACCTAGTCACCAAGGATAAGGAGTGACCCTCAAAAGTAGCAAAAGGCATGATCAATGATAACTTTAAGAAACCCCCTTCAAAAAAGATATAAAATACTAGCGAATCTTTCATTTTTTTAGGAAAAAGTTATATTAATTTCTATTAGTGAATCTTTCCTTTTTATGAAAATATATTACTTTTATTGGTGATATTTTTACATCACTAAAATTTTGTAGAATTTTTTGGCAAATCTTGAAAAAATAATAGGAAAATGCATTAATTATGATGGTGAATCCATCCAATCTAAAAATAATTTTCATGGAAAAGTAGGGGCCCAAGGGTGGAAATTATCGATGGGTTTAAGGGGTAGACTATAATATTTACTTGCCACCATTATTTTAAAATATAATACAATGACCCTCATTATATTCTGCAAGGTAAAATGTACCCATGATTTCTAATTTTCATGGGGCTTGAAATTTATTTTTGATCATTGATCTAATGATCCTCATTGTACTCTGCAAGGTAAATGCACCCACAATCTATAATGCTCATCAAACCCAAAATTGTGGGACCCATGAGCATTATAGATTGTGGGTACATTTTACCTCATGGAATACAACAAGGGACATTATATTATATTTTAAATCAATGGTGGAAACTAAAGATTAGAAATATGGACCTACATAAATTAATAACTACGACATACTATTAGTGAATTAATATAAATTTATACTATAATTTATAAAATTCAGGCGAATATAATCTAATCATGTATCAAATATTGTGGAAAATTTTTGAGTTAAATTTTTTAATAAAATAAATTCTTTGGTGATTTAAATAAGACTATAATAAAAATTTGTAAAAGTGTGGTGATTCAAGTCACATTATAGCTTGAACTATTAGCCAATTTTGGATTCCCAAATTTCAAGTATTTGCTAATTGGTGAATATTAGCCACTAAAAAAAATCATTGGGCATGATGGGAAGTGTATTAGGTGATGAGGTTTATGCAAGAAGTGCCTGAGTAGAGAAATAAGAGGCCAGATGCAAGGAAGAGCCCTACCAACCCCTCAAAACAGACCTAGATGAGGTTTCATTTACAATATGTGGAGAATAAGCAATAGTGTGAGAGAGAGAAACAAAGGAATTCCCAAGAGGGGAGAAAACCAATCATGTCTAGAGAGGAGAGACTACACACAGGAGCAATGAGAGCCACGAGATACATCACTATAGTTACCCAAATGAAATGTTATAAAATAATCTAATAAATCAAATTGTTGAATGTGCAACCATTTATTACACGCCACATTCACATTTAAAATCCATCTCACAAATAAAGAGAATTATCTGATTTCAAACATACATGAATAGGAAAATAAATAAACCATATATACATAAATTAAAGCTCACCACACTCGTAGAAATTTAAACCTATCTCACTAAAAAAATCCACTAAACATCATTCCTACAAAATAAACCTTAGTCAAAATGATAATGGGTGAATTCCTTCCACATATATCATTTAAAACTTAAAAATAATATAAATATATTTTTAAAATACTCTTTTTCCCTCTTCTACAAACTTATCTATTCCTAGCTCTTAATCATTGATTTCCTTGATACTTATATTCTGGTATTCCCTATCTTATATAGGAAGAAAGTATAAATTTGAATATTAAATATTTTTAAGATACCACCAATAGACTTGGAGTAAAATAAAAGCTACCTAAGAAACCTTGTGTTAGCCTAGGCTCAATTGACTACAGATCTGGATTGTACAATCTCAACAACTACAGTCGTACAATTACTATTTATGTGTTGTTATTGAAAATATTTCCCTTGTCTAGTTGCTTTTCTTTTCCATATCTGCTACCTTGTTCTACAACATCTATTCCTTAACCACATTAATGAAGAATTAAAAATTTATAAACTTAACTTTATTACCCTAGGTTATCTACTTCCAAAATGAAGAGTAGAGATACCCTGACTAGTAAGTACTTGTTGAATGATTCATTGACTAGA